>JAHLWY010000503.1:0-42500 GCA_020002185.1 Paraescarpia echinospica
AATGTTATAAATGAATGCCGTCAGCCATCCGTGACGTTGACGAAGTTGGTGGTCGACAACGCCCGTGAGTTACATAACTTGGCAGGTTGTAATTGTGCGACGATGTGCTTTATTCGGGCTCTTTGGCCTGGCTCCAGGGGTATCACTCCCCGATTGCCGGATGCAACATATTCCTTAATAAGTTTGGGACTGTCTGCGACACGTCCAACCTTGCGTGGCAAACGAGGGGGCACGCGCAAACAGCGCGCGATCCCTGCACGGATTACTAACCATTTGGGGTATGCTACATGAGCTGCAAATGTTGCCAGAGCAAATAATGCAGCCCATCTGGTAAATTTACACTGCATTAAACATCATGCATGTGACGTTCCACTGACGATGTGTTGTCTCAACGCTCGGTCAGTTCGAAATAAAGCTTTGTCGCTGGCAGACCTGGTAATTTCCAGGGACATCGACGTATTAGCGTTGACAGAAACCTGACTTGGAACAGTCACTGACAATCAGGTGATAAAAGAACTTGTGCCATCTGGCTACACATTTCAACATACCTCTCGCTACAAGTTCAATGCCGCGTCAAAACATGCCCAGAAGCATGGTGGTGGAGTGGGCTTAATGTATAAGTCTGGCATGAAAGTTGAGAATGTGCCATCAAGTCATAATAGGCCTAAATTTACCCATTTTGAACATGCCGACTATAATATTACGACACGTGGCGCCAAGTTCAGATTGGGTGTTATATACCGTCTGCCACCGTTTAAACGAAAAGGCTTTACAACATCTGTTTTCTTCGAGCAGTGGTCAGCATACTTGGACACCGTGATGCTGGACCCGCATGACATCGTTATTACCGGCGATCTGAACTTCCACCTTGACATCATATCAGATCCTGACGCACGGCATTTTTCTTAGACGCTCGCTGACCGTGGCATGAACCAAATAATTACAGATGCCACGCACAATAAAGGTCACCTCCTAAATGTAGTTATCGTCTGAAACAGCAGTGCAATAGTTACTACACGACCGAGTGTGTATGACCCGTGCTTATGTGACACACATGGAAATCCATCCGGTGATCACATGGCCATAATGTTCTGTGTAAATGCCACAAAGCCTGCTCGAATGCGTAGAGATAGTTTTTCGACGATTGCGTCATATACGTCTTCCTGATTTCAAACGTGACATTACCTCTTTGCTACATGGCATAAACAGTGAGGCATCCGTTAGTGACATGGTTGCCACATACAACAATGGCTTACATCGGCTTGTTGACAAACATGCCCCACTGCGGAAGATGACCATAACATTGCGACCGGACTGTCCGTAGTACACTGACGAGCTTCGTGACGAGAAACAGCGTCAACGGCGAGCTGAGCACAAATGGCTGCAAACTCGTCTTGAGGTACATCGACAGGCGTATCGCGCTCAATGTGTGCTCTTCAACAACATGCTGGTTACCACAAAGAAAAATTACTACACAGCTAAGATCACCAACTGCAAATATGACCAAAAACAACTATTTTGCATCACAAGAAACCTCATGGGCAATAGTGGCATAACGACAATGCCATTGTATGTGTGTCCGGTGGACATGGCACAACGCTTTGGTGATCACTTTATTGAGAAAGTTTCTAACATCAGAAAATACATTGTCGACTACGGTGAGGATCGTTCGGACATTCCATTGGCTGCTATGAGCAACGACGCGGCATTCAGTGGTGTCCCACTAGTCTGCTTTGAGACAGTCACTGAATTGGACGTTGAACGATTAGTTGCATCCGTTCCGGTTAAGTCGTGTGAATTAGAATCAGTACCGACGTGGCTGCTAAAACAATGTTCGCATGAGTTAGTTCCACTAATCACCGCAACGATAAATGCGTCTCTCACCTCAATGAATGTACCTGCTGACTTCAAGCATGCAATCATTAAACCACTCCTGAAAAAACCTACGCAGGATAAAGACATTTTGAGCAACTACCGGCCAGTGTCGAACTTGCCATTTGTGTCGAAATTGGTTGAGAAAGTTGTTGCAAAACAAATTGGCACGCATGTTGATGAACATGCTCTGCACGACCCTTTTCAGTCTGCGTACCGTCGTGGACACTCCATAGAAACAGCTCTACTCCGTGTCAAGAATGACATTGCCGCAACACTGGATAGGAAATGTACAACAATTCTCATGATGCTTGATTTGTCGTCCGCGTTTGATACAGTCGATCATGAGTTGTTGATGACTCGACTTGAACACTCATTCGGTATCACCGATAAGGCGCTTGCATGGCTGAAATCATACATTAGCGAACGGTATCAGAAAGTGACAGTAGGAAGTGCCAAGTCGGTTGAGTCAATCTTGGCGTGTGGCGTCCCCCAAGGGTCGGTGTTGGGCCCTACTTTGTATTGCATGTACACCAAACCTATCTGAGATATTGTTGCTAAACACGGCATGGAGCATCATTGTTATGCTGATGACATTCAAATCTACCTCACGGTTGAACGAGATGAATCAATTGTGGCGGCACTGGCTAAGGTGGAATTGTGTGTTGCGGAAGTGGCTGCATGGTTGACTAGAAACCAGTTAAAACTGAACACAGAGAAATCCGAGGCGATCGTTTTTTCTCCAGCGAAGAAACGCGGCAGTCTGCCTGCCAATGTATACATCACAGTAGCCGGCCATCGAATTCAACCTTCATCGTGGGTGCACAGTTTGGGTGTGGTATTTGATAGCAACCTGAAAATGGAACAGCAGATTGCCAACACTGTGAAAAGCTGCTTCTATCATATCAGAAACATTGGGCGAATTCGGCCACATCTGACGGAAGAATCATGCAAGACACTTGTTCACGCACTAGTGACATCCCGTTTAGATTATGGGAATGCACTTCTTTATGGTCTCCCACACACGGTGATGCAACGTCTACAAAGGGTGCAGAACTGTGCCACTCGCCTAATTACTCGCATGAGGAAATACGAACACATCACGCCCGAGTTGCAGCGTTTACACTGGCTACCCGTTCATTTGAGACCGACCTACAAAATGCTGGTGTTTACGTATTGTGCCTTGAATGGTCTAGCACCGGACTACATAAGTGAGTTAATTGGCGCATCAACAGAACTCTACGATCTACCTCGCAGCCTCGCCTTTTGTTCGTACTGGCCTCACAAACTGTTACTCATGGTGATCACCGTTTCGCGGTTTGCTCGGCGGTTCTATGGAACAATTTGCCTCCTACACTCAGGACAGCAACATCATTACAAGTGTTTAAAACACTTTTGAAGACTCATCTTTTTAAACAAGCGTTTTTATAATTCACTGACGAGGACATTTTATGTGCTTTCTATTGATAACAATATTTTTTTGTTTTATTAGTTTCTTAACATATTAATGGTTATTCTTCTTGTATAAATGAATATATTTATAGTAGTTTTTTTAAGAATGTCTTAATTTATTTAAACGATTTTTTTAATGATCTCTCTTTTTTTAGTAACTATATTTAAGATAATGTTATATTTTTTATATATTTATTTCTTAGTTAGCATTTCTTTTTATATAAAATACTATTATATACGTGTGCATGTATGTAAAGCGCCCGAGGGCAATTTTAATTGATTGGGCGCTATATAAGTACTTTTATTTATTGATTTATTTAAAATAAACCAGAATGTCAGTTTGAAATATTTTTGTGATGTATTTATGCATGTGATATAGCAATTAATTATAAACAAATGTAATGAAGTTTGGCATCCGTGTTTGTGTTGTTAGGCTGTCTCAGGAGCAGGCACGGCCTCAGGGCCTGCTGTCAACAGTTCTAGTGTGACAGACACCTACAGTGCGTACGTGGAGGTACTGGCGGAGGGTGAAGAGGAAACGGAAGATATAGCTCCAGAAGCAGTCGTAGAAGCCAGTTTAAACGACTCCCCACCAGCTGACACGTAAGTACTGATGCTGTGCTACCTACCTACAATAGACACACACACCATATTGTTTTTTATTTATAAAAATACTATTTGTTTATTATATTATTTTATTAAGTGGGTGCATGCGTGCGTGCATGTGTGACCAGCCACAGCGAACCAGGTATTACGTCACTCTGGTCTATTCTGAACAGAAGCCAGAAATACCTGTAGAGCTCATGTTCCATTATAATCTCATCTTTCAATGTTCGGTTTATTTAATTAATAATTGAATTAATTGCAGCATAGCTGAATGCTTCCCAAAGAAGTCGAGATGATGTTCAATTGAACAGGTCTGCCAGGGAGTAAAGTGTAAAGCGCTTTGAGCAGTCCTGAGGACTGGATACTGCGCTATATAAGAACTTACCTTTTTTACATTTTTATTTACTTCTAATAATAAATGATTATTTTGTGGTGTTGCTTTAGCAGAAGTTTCTATTAATATTTGAGAATTTGTATATAAAGTATTGGTTTATGGTGTGTTTTATAAATTTATCACTCACCCTCCTCCCCGTGTCACATTTGATGCATAATGTCATGCAGAGTAGCTTTGTTGACGCTTTTCCCTTTTACCGATAAGTACACAAGGTTTTGCCTAGGCTTTTCCCTCTTACTGTGAGTCAGTAGTGTACTCAGGGTTTTTAGTGCGGTAAATAAAGTAGGTGTGTAGTGGTACAGGAGGGGAAGTGAGGGTTAGGATATGGCGAAGTGACTCCCACCGATACGGCGTCAATTGTAAATATAGTTTAATGATCTAGTTAGTGGTGATTGGTTATACTGCTAGGATTTGTAGGTATTGGTTAGCAGTACCATTGGGGCCAGCCATGCTTGCTGTGAACATGTATTGATGTATATGTGTTGTTGATATAACATATGTGAAACAATAGCTTTATCTCATCGATTGGTGTATGTGATTTAATTCCTGTTGGTACAATTATTAAATGACCTTTACCAAATACATCCACTCTTGTTTAACTTGTATAGCAAACGAGCTCAAGGTTCTGCTATTGAGCAACAGCAGGGTATATAAACTAATAAATACTTGCATTTACAAACCCATAGATTAAAGAAACAATAGAAAATATGAGCCAAAACACAATAATTAATTAAGATATTTCAACAAATGAGCTATCATTTTAAAGCTCACAATCTGTCGAATCCGAAAATGTACAAAGCTCAATTTCACAATTTGGTGACTTAATACCCACTTTCCTTCTGGCAGGGCACATATGTTGTTTTATTTACAATATCTTTTAATATTTTATTTCTATTTTTATCCCATCATGAGCTGATAGTTGATATGCAGGTGTGCCTGTAAAGTAACATCATTATTTGTTTAACCCTGAAGACCATAACCGCCTGCCAGCTCCCGTTCTCTCTTGCCCCAACTGCCCCTGACCACCCCGCTGGATAAGCTGGACTTCAGTAACTCATGTGGCGTCATCTACTGGATAATTAAGTGTTAAATGACATTTGAAGCTCTAGTCTAATTTCCTGCCTGGGCATTTTTGGATTAGTGCTGTTGGAAAACATCTGTGTGGAATCAGAATGCAAATCATTATTATGTCATGGGTTCTAAAGGGTTAAATCACCTGATAGCTTTGTACCATGACATCTAGTCAGTATATGTTCTATGGGAGCTAAAGCAATTTTTGTACTGTTGTAGCAGCATATCTACTGTACGGTGGGGGGGGGGTAGAGATTAAGAAATGTGGCCCACTGACTTGGGGGACTAATACCGGGGTCATCTTGAAATTTCTAATTTCAAATCAAATTTATTGTATCTCATTTCAATAGATACAACTTAAATAAAGACAAATCATATATAATAACATAATGTGTGGAAAAACATTATTATAATGTTATACATCCTTAACTGCTCCTTACTGAAATGCTGCTTGTCCCCATAAAAATCACTAGTCCACTGTTCATGGGCAGTTGATTGGGCAGTCGGTTGGTTGGGCAGTTGGTTGGTTGGGATGTCAGTTGGTTAGGCAGTCACTTGGTCATGCAGTTGGTTAGTTGGGCACTTGGTTGGTTGGGCAGTCTGTTTGTTGGGCAGTTGGTTGGTCGGGCAGTCGGTTGGTCGGGCAGTCGGTCGGTCGGGCACTTGGTTGATTGGGCATATGGTTGGTCGGGCAGTCGGTTGGTCGGGCAGTCGGTTGATCAGGCAGTCGGTTGGTCGGGCAGTTGGTTGGTTGGGCAATCAGTTGGTTGGGCAGTTGGTTAGGCAGTCGGTTGGTTGGGCAGTCCGTTGGTCGAGCAGTCGGGTGATTGGGCAGTTGGTTGGTCGGTCAGTTGGTTGGTCGGGCAATCGGCTGGTCGGACAGTCGGTTGGTTGGTCGGGCAATTGGTTGAATGGTCAATTGGTTGGTTGGGCAGTCGGTTGGTTGGGCAGTCGGTTCGTTGGGCAGTCAGTTGGGTGGGCAGTTGGTTGGTCGAGCAGTTGGTCAGTCGGTCGGTTGGGCAGTTGGTTGGTCAGGCAGTCGGTAGGTCGGGCAGTTAGCTGGATGGGCAGCTAGTTAGTTGTCGCAGTTGGTTGGTTGAGCAGTCGGTTAGTTGGGCAGTTGGTTGGTGAGGCAGTCGGTTGGGTGGGTGGTCGGCTGACCGGTTGGGCAATCAGTCAGGCGGACAGACAGCCAACATGCTGATACTTGTTTTGTTTTAATGTAATAATCATAGGTGTTTATTGTAAAGAGAGTGATTCGTGCAGTACGGGGCTTATCAATTTTGCATATTTTGTGTGAATAATGGATAGTTGTTTTAAAGAAAGTGTAAACCTATTTTAGAAGTTGAAGGAATTGATGGAAAACACGATATACGCCATCTTTGCAATTTTGTGTAAACAAGGACGAAGTGTTTGTTTAAACAAGTTAAACTACAGTACTATCTAATTCATAAAAGCAACAAATCCCCATTAAAAGACATGCACAAAAGGGCAATTGTTTTCAAAGTGCAGTAAGCACTAACCATCTTTTTTATCAAAACATGATATACATTTTTAGCCAGTCAGCACTGCCTTGTGGCACATGTAGCTATGTAGAGTGACGGCGCGCTGTATGGATATATAATGTTTTGATAACAAAATCACTTAACATCATGTTTTGCGTAACAAATCTGCAACAAATATTTCAGACTTTGCTACGGTCTATTTTTTATTCTCGATATACACCAACTTTTTTACAAGTTTTTATTTAAACTTTGAGGATTAAACACAAAAGTTGCTTTTTCTCAAAAACAACAAAATTGATATAAAGTCAAACCCCACTTTACAGTCACCTCTGTATTACAGCCACCTTGTAAATAAGGTCAACTTAGGACAGTCCCAAATTACATCTATGTAAAGGATAGGAAATTAGTCCTGCTAATATGGCCACCTCTCTATTCAGGTGACTTAGCCAGTTCCAAGGGTGACCTTAATAGAGAGGGTCCAGTGTATCCCATTTTGTCATAAAGTGGATCGCCGTGGTCCAGTGGCTAGAGCTTTAGACTCTCAATCAAAAGAACCGGGGTTCAAATCCTGTGCTGCGGTGTCGAACCATTCACTCTACGTTGCTCCAGTTCACTTGGCTGTATGAATGAGTACCTGGCTATAGACAGTGGAAGATATTTGTGTACAAATAATCTTCATGTATTAATTGCAGCTTGGCTGGATGTTTCCCAGAGAAGTTGAGATGGTGTTCAATTGAATAGGTCTTCCAGGGAGTAAAGTGTAAAATGTTTTGAGCAGTCCTGAAGACTGGTACTGTGCTATATAAGAATTTGCCTTTTTTAATCAGATGTATATTTGTCCCTCTTGAGCACACAGGCACTGGTTTCCTCATGTCCTATTTGTTTCCACTATACTCAGCAGAATTTGATGATCTTATTAGGTACAACTACTCAGCTGTTTCCTAATGTCACCCTGTTTTAGTGTGGACTGTGAACAATTTAAGTTTGTGTTTGTTTCTGTTTGTTTTAGAGCAGTCAAGAGGACTGGATACTGCGCTATGTAAGAACTTACCTTATAGTCTGTGCGTGTTTCTCTTCCCTAGCCCCAAGAAGGAGCTGCGAGACATTGTCCAGAGATTGGCTGCTTCTGTTACTGGTGACCCGATTAAAATCATCATTCACCGAAAGAGGATTGTCAAGTCAACCATGTTGGCAGTGAAATCCAGAGAGTTCACATTGACACGGCCACCGAACATAACATTCTCAGGGGAACAGGAGGCCGTCGATGGCGGTGGACCTCGCAGGGAATATTTCAAGTAAATCCTGTTTGATTTGTTTTATTTACAGTCAAGAAAAATACATTCATGACAACAACATGTTTTCAAGGGGTGCCTATTGAGTTTCTATTGTGGAAGCATCAATCATTGCAATTGTTTTCTTGGGTCCATTGCTGAGATAATGTATTCATCAGGAAAATACATCATTAAACATTATTGTTGTTAAATTTAGGCAGCTTTTTCTAAATACAAAAACTGCCATCATATCACTAAGGATCCTATTTCTGTGACATGTACTGCAACAAAAGTATTCTGGTGGCACATTCTGGTTTTGACAGTTTTCAGTATATATATAATATATATACAAAATGTTACTCCTTATCAGTGAAAAGTTTTAACAAACAATTGGGCTCATAAGCCCGATTGTGCTCATCGGGCTTATGGGTTCATACTCATAGGTGTATTACAGTTGCTATTCTATTATAATAGTGTCATAGCTATTGTGATAGTATCCAGGTGGGGCAATAAATGTGAAAAGTTAAATTACAGTTAAATTTCTTAATTAATTAAATAAACACCACACATTTATCAGGTCAGTTAAGCTAAATTAACCTCTCTTTTCCTTAATTAAATTAAAAATGAACTTCAATGAAATTAACAAATAATTTTAATCCACTTTAATGATGGATGAAATAGTCATGCTATTTCATTCCACATAACTGTAACTACTGTCAATACAAAACTCTGGAAATATAAAGTACTCGTATATTTCAGCCCGTAGTGTTCCCATCTGTCAAGTGTCTCCATGATATCTCCCTATATCTCCTATGCTGTATGGAGTGTGACTAGAGTAGTTGATGTACCGGGTAGTTATAATGATGTGTCCTGTGTGATCCCATCTACAGACTCCTTATGAGAGAAGTGAGGCAGAACATGGGCCTGTTCCAAGAGTACGGAGGGATGCTATTCTTCACCCACGACTTGGACCAGCTGCGGGCAGACATATACAGACAGGCGGGTCAGTTTGTATGCTGGAGTCTTGCCAATGGTGGCCCTGGGTTGTCTGCCCTAAGTCCTGGTGTCTTCTCACTGATGGTTGGTGGAGAGGTTCAGCTGACGGCAGTGGACGAGATACCTGATAGGGAGTCACGAGAGAACCTTCAGAAGGTAATATTGCGCTCCTTAATCCCAGATGATGCATGTACTCAATTTGTTTTGTTTTCCTGAACGAAACAGTGTTTAGGGGTAACTTTAGATGTTTGGTAACTTTGTAATTACTCTTAAAGAAGTTCAATATCTAAAGGTTTGTTTATAATTATCACTGCTCATTAGTGAAACAATTCCACAATTAGTTTAACATTTGCAATGAACAGATTTATCACAATGGATCCTGAAATAGTTCATATTACATTGCCTGTTGTCTCCATAATTGTTTATTATAGTGACCTTGTATTAAAAAAACTACCTGTGCAATTCAATTGTTTGATTGTTTCATTTTAAGATAATTTTATGAAATCACAGAGGATGAAAAGTAATCGGTAACAGTTACCTACTGTTAATTAAATGTTAGTTGCATGAATATGTTTAAAAACAAAATTGAGACACATCTCGAAAAGGAAGCCAGCTAGGTTACACATAGATGAATAGTTATTGGACTATCGATAAAACAATGGCTTCCCAGTCCTCTTTCGATCTAGATTCGTCATCGAGGAACCGTAACTTTCTACAACTGATCAGACTAAGCCAAATAAGTTACGGCTTAACTAAAATGGATGCAACATGTTAACTGAGTTGCACTGTTTTATTAATTTGAATTAATTAATTGAATTTTTTCATAATTCACTCCATTCTTACCCTTATGAACAATCAAATTACATTTTTGTATGTTACAAGACCATCCAAATAATTTGGAACAATCTTAGAAAAGACGCATAATGTTGTAAGTCACTGTTCAAAGTAACGTAATCTTAGTGAATGCATCTGTGTAACCAGGATTCTGACCAAGTTATCCCTCTGGATGATGGATATTTTTGCTAGCTTATGCAATGATCAACTCTTGAAGGCATTGTTAATTTGTTGTCAATTTCAGTTGGTGCTTTGTTCTTCACAAGAAGAATTTGCAGTGACAATGAGTGAACAGAGTGATTGGCTTATTGCGCAAGGAGTCACTAAAGTAGTCGGAGTGGAGCTTAGTCAGAAGGAGCAACTCGTGAAAGACCTCTTGGCCCAGCTGATGTACTACAGGTATGATCAATGATAATAAACTTTATTTAGACACCATCAAATCTGCGGTAATGCTCTGTTCACGGGTGTTTGCAAAATCGGCATAATATCAAAGAGACATAAAATCGCATATAAGAGAAATAAATCAATTATGGATTGAAAAGTAAAATTAGCAAACAAAATCCTAGTTTATATAAGTAAACCGACGTACAGTGTTTTGTAAAGTTACAGGTAAATGAAAACTAAAACAAACGATTAGCAAAAGTGCTGAAAAGCTGAACATACTAGATACAAAAATACAAAGCTAAATTACATTATATAAGTTGAGTAGATACTAAAATCTGATACTAAGATAATAAAACTAAAAATGTATTAAAATATGTATGTGTGAAAAATACAAATGTTAAATGAGGTCCGGGTATATTAGTTTAAGAACATAAATGTAGATTACGGTACATCTGGTGAAGGTGTACGTGTTACACTCGCTAGCCAATACCAACCTTTGATGCAACAACCCCCTCATTTATGGTGGTGCCGTGCCCTTAACAAAACATTCTATGGCATATCTGTAGAATATATGCTACAAAGAATATTCTATAGGATTTTTGCAGAAGATTTTATAAATGAGATATATTGGGAAGTAGTCAGATATATGTGTAAAAAATGCCCTGGAACATGTTTTGATGGTTATTTGTAAACAAAATGTATCAATTAATGTCGTGGATTGATTAGTCACTCGTGTTGGTTTATTTATTAATGGAATGTAAGAATGTAAAAACGTCAGGTTTAAAATATTGCATGTTAGTGCATGTACTTCATAATTACTAAACTGATATTAAAATCTCCCAAGATAATTTATTTTCATTGTTGGAATACAGGTGTATATAGGAATATATATATATGTACGTATATATATATATATATATCATTTCTGTAAATAGAGTCCTACCAGCGATTACACAGTTCACTGAGGGTCTTGGCACAGTGTGGGATGACATCAAGCAGAACCCCCATGCCACATGTGACTTGCTTGTCGTCCAAGAAACCAGGCTCAACTCTGCACAGTTCAAGAAGCAATACAACATTGTCTCTTCACCTGCTGGCTCAAATGCCAGAAATAATGAGGATGACACCGTTTTCTGCTGGGAGGTTTTCTTGGAGAAATGCTCAAGTAAGTGCTATAAATTGCTATATTTCTAGTTTCTAGTTGTATCCAGCACTCAGCAATGTTCTATTAACTATAACTAGTCAATACATATTGTGGTTACAATGGTATGGTTTTATGAGGTCTCATTCAACTAGTCAGCCTTCTTCAGAACATTATCGCCAAGCCGACCTTTCTGTGCTGGCACTGAGGGTGGTCACTGTCAGGGTGCTTGTAACCTTCAGTGGTTCTTTTACATCCCAAATTGAGACGGGACCGACATTACCATGATCTCCGAGTCACGAGGGATACACAGTCCCCAATGTCGAGAGCCAGGTTTTTATACCAAATAGAATGCCTGCCTGGTCTGGGTTTTGAACTCAGAATGCTGACATGCCAGGCTGATCTGCTAAACACTAAACTACCACACTCTCCCTAGTCAAATTATTGTTTGGTCGAGACCAAAATAGTCTTAAACACCAAGTCATACTTGTTGCCTGCCACAGCGAAGTGGGTATAAAGTTGTGAAGTGGACTTTTGTAACTTTCTAGATTTCACAGATCATAAGCTTTAAAATTATACCTCATTTGTTGAAGTATCTTCAGTAGTTTTTTATTTATTTTTTATTTATTATTAAAAATTATTTTTTTTGTTAAAGGAACATTTTGAGAAACGAGGTCATTTAGACTTATATTGTTTCGTAATCTGTTGGTTTCTAAATGCTTGTATTTGATTAGTTTTGGGTTATTTGTCGATAAAAATAAACTGCACATTGAAATATGAGACTAATGTATGCATTTCCACCAAAATAACAAAAGTTGATCGACCTAGACAGCATCTTTTGGTTCGTGTGGGACTTTATTCCCGGTTTGCTGTGACGGGTACAGTTGATCAAGGTGGTGGGCTGTAGGAATCTGGGGCAGGTACAGTTTATCAAGGTGGTGGGCTGTAGGAATCTGGGGCGGGTACAGTTTATCAAGGTGGTGGGCTGTATGAATCTGGGGCGGGTACAGTTTATCAAGGTGGTGGGCTGTAGGAATCTGGGGCGGGTCAGTTTATCAAGGTGGTGGGCTGTAGGAATCTGGGGTGGGTACAGTTTATCAAGGTGGTGGGCTGTAGGAATCTGGGGAGGGTACAGTTTATCAAGGTGGTGGGCTGTAGGAATCTGGGGCAGGCTTAGTTTTAAATTCACTTGATTATGAGAGCATTAAGTGTTGGAGATTTAGGGGCAGGTCAATTTTTTCAGTGTTTATAATTATGCCAGTCATAACTGTTTTGGTCACATTCAGGATTTTTTGGAGCGCAAACAAACAGGATTTTTTGGAGCGCTCCCTAAGATTGAATTAGTAGACAAACATATTCAATGTTAGCATATATGTGGCTTTATCTGGAAAATGTCCTTTCCCCATGCAAAGCTGGTTAATTTAGCTAGTGTTATATAAAAACAACAAAATCAGTCATTGAAGTGAAATACAATTTGTATTACTGGGGTATATAATTACATGTAGAAGCCATTGGAAAACAATTATACAACATTAGCATAGTGTTTAGAGTAATAGACTTTCAATCGAGATAATTCATTTAAAAACTTGGGCAATTCCATTCACTCTGCATTTCTTCAGCTGTATAAATGAGTACCTGGCTACAGACAGATGTGGATACTTGTGAGAAAATGTCAGTAGACGTCATACTGTAATTGTTGTTCACCAACCTTCAAGATATTTATTCTTAATGAAAGGCAGTGTGTTCCCCTACCAGGAAATAGCCAACACATTTATTTGTAACAGGAAGCCTGCTGAATTGGCGGTGTTGATCGTGGGAAAATGTGAAATCATTGAGCATCAATGGGTGTTGTGATTAATTCAGCCCACCTTGGCAATATTATCAATATTTTGAAACTCGTTTGCAATTTGAACATGTCGCTGGTGGAAGCTTTTCAAATTGCAAACATAGTTATTGGCTTTCTAAACACAATTCGGCAGGCAGTATAACCAAATATTTATTATAGTCATAAGAACATTAAATTAATTAATACAAAACCTGGAACATTTATGTCAAGGCACCTTTATGGGATAAATCAGTTTGTTCCTTAACGGTTCTGAACTTAATACGTAATTCAAGTAATTACATCAAACGTAATGTGCACGTAATATGTAAAGCGTAATCTAACAATTGCAGTAATCACTTACGTACGGCAAATACTTAAGGAAAACGGCCCGTACATCATAGAGTTTGGAAACATTGAGCACCAGTAGATGCTTACACAATATGCCTATGTCCACCCTCATGCCAGTAGCATAACAATACGAATATTTGACAATTCTACACTATCACGACTAAGGCCTATTGATGGACGTGGACTTCACATTCTCACCGACCTTCGTTGCTTTGAACACACAATGAGTATCTGCAAACGCATTATGGTGTTTATGTAACGATGCTCTGTGTTTTCTAACATTTGGTAAATATTACTATCACAACTGTCTTCTAACAAAGCATCCCGTCAGGTGACGGACATTTTGGCTAGTTTATCGAAGGCAGCGGGACGGTACATTCATAGTTGTTGTAAATACAGCCAAGCACAACTAGCCAGCTATGTGGACAAGTCCAAATGTTTCCGACAACGTTGAGCCACATTTCAGTATCATTCAGGAAATCAAGAGACGGGCATTTCTGGTACTGTTAATAAGATGTCATCCCTTAAGAGATGTCACTGTTGTTTCAGACTATCAATTAGAAATCACACTGGAGGAAGTGTTGGCCTTCTGGACCGGGGCAGAACATGTACCCCCATGTGGTTTTGACAACCCTCTCACACTTGAGTTCTGCCCCCAGGAGTCGGGGGTAAGGCGTCTACCCACCAGCAGCACGTGCTCCCTCTGTCTCCGCCTGCCCAGCGGTATGGAAGAACCTGATGAACTGGAGCATATGTTGATAGATGCCGTCCAGGGCACACATGGATTTGGCAAAATCTAATGCCGGATTCACATTATTTTTAACATACACTTGTATATTGTTGTAAAGCGCTGTGAACAATATTGGATATGGCGCTTAACAAAATAAAATATTATTATAGAAAATCTCATGAGACTTAAGTTTAAATCAGTTAATGACGTACAATTGTTCGCAACGCCACACGTCCTTTCTACAATTGTTCGCAAGCCACGCATCCTTTCTACAATTGTTCACAATGCCTCACATCCTTTCTACAATTGTTCACAACACCACGCGTCCTTTCTACAATTGTTCACAACACCACACGTCCTTTCTACAATTGTTCGCAATGCCACGCTTCCTTTCTACAATTGTTCACAACGCCGCGCGTCCTTTCTGCAATTGTTCACAACGCCACACGTCCTTTCTACAATTGTTCACAATGCCACACATCCTTTCTACAATTGTTCACAACGCCACACATCCTTTCCACAATTGTTCGCAATGCCACGCGTCCTTTCTACAATTGTTCACAATGCCACACATCCTTTCTACAATTGTTCACAACGTCACACATCCTTTCTACAATTGTTCACAACACCACACGTCCTTGCTACAATTGTTTGCAACGCCACGCTTCCTTTCTACAATTGTTCACAATGCCACGCGTCCTCTCTACAATTGTTCACAACACCACGCGTCCTTTCTACAATTGTTCACAACACCACGCGTCCTTTCTACAATTGTTCACAATGCCACACGTCCTTTCTACAATTGTTCACAATGCCACATGTCCATTCTACAATTGTTAGCAATGCCACACGTCCTTTGTACAATTGTTTACAATGCTACGCATCCTTTCTACAATTGTTCACAATGCCACACGTCCTTTCCACAATTGTTCACAATGCCACACGTCCTTTCTACAATTGTTCGCAACGCCACGCGTCCTTTCTACAATTTACAATGCCACGCGTCCTTTCTACAATTGTTCACAATGCCACACGTCCTTTCTACAATTGTTCGCAACGCCACGCGTGCTTTCTATAATTGTTTACAATGCCACGCGTCCTTTCTACAATTGTTCGCAATGCCACGCATGCTTTCTACAATTGTTCACAACACCATGCGTCCTTTCTACAATTGTTCACAACGCCATGCATCCTTTCTACAATTGTTCGCAATGCCACGCATCCTTTCTACAATTGTTCACAACGTCACGCATCCTTTCTACAATTGTTCACAACGCCACACATCCTTTCTACAATTGTTCGCAATGCCACACGTCCTTTCTACAATTGTTTACAATGCCACACGTCCTTTCTACAATTGTTCGCAATGCCACGCATCCTTTCTACAATTGTTTACAATGCCACACGTCCTTTCTACAATTGTTTACAATGCCACGCATCCTTTCTACAATTGTTCGCAATGCCACGCATCCTTTCTACAATTGTTCACAACGTCACGCATCCTTTCTACAATTGTTCACAACGCCACACATCCTTTCTACAATTGTTCGCAATGCCACGCGTCCTTTCTACAATTGTTCTCAACGCCACGCGTCCTTTCTACAATTGTTCACAACACCACACGTCCATTCTATAATTGTTAGCAATGCCACACGTCCTTTCTACAATTGTTTGCAACTCCACGCGTCCTTTCTACAATTGTTCACAACGCCACGCGTCCTTTCTACAATTGTTCGCAACGCCACATGTCCTTTCTACTATTGTTCGCAATGCCACGCTTCCTTTCTACAATTGTTCGCAATGCCACGCATCCTTTCTACAATTGTACGCAATGCCATGCATCCTTTCTACAATTGCACGCAATGCCACGTATCCTTTCTACAATTGTACGCAATGCAACGCATCCTTTCTACAATTGTACGCAATGCAACGCATCCTTTCTACAATTGTACGCAATGCCACGCATCCTTTCTACAATTGTACGCAATGCCATGCATCCTTTCTACAATTGTACGCAATGCAACGCATCCTTTCTTCAATTGTACGAAATGCCACGCATCCTTTGTACAATTGTACGCAATGCCATGCATCCTTTGTACAATTGTACGCAATGCCACGCATCCTTTCTACAATTGTACGCAATGCCACGTATCCTTTCTACAATTGTACGCAATGCAACGCATCCTTTCTAGAATTGTACGCAATGCCACGCATCCTTTCTACAATTGTACGCAATGCCATGCATCCTTTCTACAATTGTACGCAATGCAACGCATCCTTTCTTCAAATGTACGCAATGCCACGCATCCTTTCTACAATTGTACGCAATGCCATGCATCCTTTCTACAATTGTACGCAATGCCACACATCCTTTCTACAATTGTACGCAATGCCACGTATCCTTTCTTCAATTGTACGCAATGCCACGCATCCTTTCTACAATTGTACGCAATGCCATGCATCCTTTCTACAATTGTACGCAATGCCACGCATCCTTTCTTCAATTGTACGCAATGCCACACATCCTTTCTAGAATTGTATGCAATGCCACGCATCCTTTCTACAATTGTACGCAATGCCATGCATCCTTTCTACAATTGTACGCAATGCCACGCATCCTTTCTTCAATTGTACGCTATGCCACGCATCCTTTCTACAATTGTATGCAATGCCATGCATCCTTTGTACAATTGTACGCAATGCCACACATCCTTTCTACAATTGTACGCAATGCCACGTATCCTTTCTACAATTGTACGCAATGCAACGCATCCTTTCTAGAATTGTACGCAATGCCACGCATCCTTTCTACAATTGTTCCAAGCTAAGTTATTGTCGTACACGTGAAGTTAATTCGCTTAGTTAAACCACTTACGCTGTGTGAACACAACTAGAAACTCTTTGTGAAGAGAGCACAGCATAAGTTACAGTTATTTCCTACAAAGAACAAGATGAATGACTTTGTCGAAGAGACAGTTATGTAACACATTGGGAACCCAGGGCCGCTATAGTCAACATTTAAGCAACAAAAGCTCTCTAGGACTGGTCTCATCACCCATGATAGCCCCATGTCAAAGTGGCCAGGCCGGTGCACACAGACAGTGCATGTGGCACTCACGATAGCCCCATGTCAAAGCGACCAGGCCGGTGCACACAGACAGTGCATGTGGCACCCACGATAGCCCCATGTCAAATCGACCAGGCCGGTGCACACAGACAGTGCATGTGGCACCCACGATAGCCCCATGTCAAAGCGACCAGGCCGGTGCACACAGACAGTGCATGTGGCACCCATACAAACATTAAGTAGTGAACACAATTCCAGTGTCGTCAAACAAAAATTAACACAACCCCAACCCTGCATAAACTCATCAATCATCTAGTAATGTTCTTGTAATGCTTTCTTATTAAGCCAGCTGTCATTGTCACTTATATGGGACTACATTCATGTACACTGTATGTAATGTTGCGACATTCTCACCAAAATCGTTCTTTCAACGTTCCCAGCTAGTCCATGAGTTTATAAAGTATTACCTACTGGACAAAACACTTTTGGAAAACTATATATCATATTTGGTTGGTAGAGGCTTTCAGTTCCACAGACAAACAGTAATGTTAAATTGCCTAACACTGTGGGTGATGTACATGGCAGCCAAAACATAAGTGGAATGTGGCAAGAACACTAGTTAAATTTGTAATGTAGTTAGAGGGATTTGCAGCAAGGAATTTCTTGCTGATCTGTGTCAGGAGCATGCCGTCTTTGACCAAGGTATTCAGATTCAGACTGTTTATTACCAAGTAGCATTTAAAATGTACGTGGAATTCTTGGCGTTGTGGCGTCAACATACATGCACGCTTGTCTCCCCTGCCCCCCATCATGCACACGCAAACTATACAATCAGAAACATTATAAAACTGCTAAAACTAGTATAAATTTAAACCAAGGCCAACTGCCAACATATTTTAAGACAGTCGTACATCTATTGACATAAAATGAACTTGATAACATAATATTAATACCGTCTGAATATTACCTAAAAAGTTACAAAGTATACATGTAGTTAAATAAATAATAAATAAATGTATAAATAAATTAGCTGACGATATAAAAACTAAGTTGACAGTTAAAAAGTATGTACCTACATGTAGTCAAATTAGTAAATAATAAATAACTAAATAAATAATTTAGCATGACGACATAAAATCTAAACCGACTGAAAACAGTATCATGGCATCTCGCGGTTCAAGTGACTCACAGCCTGCGGATAAAAACAGTTTTTATGTCTAGTGGTCCTTGTGTTAATACTTCTATAGCGCTTGCCAGAGGGAAGAAGTTCAAAGAGATGGTTGGCTGGGTGGGTAGTATCCCGTACAATGCTCTTGGATTTTCGCGCACAGCAAGCATGGTAAGTATATTCAATGAATGGCAACTCGCGCCCAATGATTCTAGGTGCGCCCTTCACGATAACTACTAGCCGTTGTTTCTCCTCCTGACTGGCGCGGCCAAACCACACTACAATCGAGAAAGTGAGGATACTTTCAATGATTGCGCGGTAGAATCGTATCATAATCTCCTGAACAATGCCGAATCTCCTGAGCTGCCTCAGGAAGAACAGGCGTTGTTGTGCCTTTTTTGTAATGCACAGTGTGTTTGTGCACCAGCTGAGATCGTTTGAAATTGTTGTTCCAAGGAATCTTAAAGATTCAACCTGCTCGACCTCCACGCCATTTATCGAAAGAGGGTGAATGGGAGTTTTCTTTTTACGAAAATCAACAATCATTTCTTTAGTCTTTGAAACGTTCAATTCTAGATTGTTATCCGCACACCAGCCAACCATTATCTGAACTTCCTCCCTGTATGGCGTCTCATCCGCATTCTCATTGCAGCCTTCCATGGTAGTGTCATCGGAAAACTTGATCACACGGACCGATTGGTCCACGGAGATACAGTCATTTGTGAAGATAGTAAACAGAAAGAGGGATAGCACACAACCTTGTGGGCACCTGTATTTAGGATAAGAGGTCTGGAAATAGAGTTGTTGACTCTGACAGATTGAGGCCTGTGAAGAAGAAAGTTAAAGACCCAGTGACACATGGCAGGATGTACATTCAACAATGACAGTTTATCGAACAGCTTCAATGGGATGATAGTGTTAAATGCTGAGCTGAAGTCAATGAACAGGATCCTGGCATAGGTTCCTGGCCTCGCTAGGTGCTTCAGAATGTGATGCAGACGTAAAGCTACCGCATCGTCTACTGATCTGTTTGCTTGATATGCAAACTGGTGCGAGTCCAGGAGGCCGTCGATGACCGACTTCAGGTACTTGAGTACTATGCGCTCGAACACTTTCATGGCGACTGAGGTCAGTGCCAGTGGACGGTAATGTTCAGCCCGGTGATGTTGGACTTCTTGGGAATGGGTATGATAGTGGAAGTTTTGAAGCAAACTGGAACTCTGCACTGCTGGAGAGAGGAGTTGTAGATGTTCGTAAACACCGCAGAGAGTTGGTCGGCGCAGTTCTTCAGGGTAGATGTGGAGATGTTGTCTGGACCCGAACCCTTCCGCGTGCTCTGTCTCCTGAACAGTTTCCTCACCTCAGCCTCCTGAATTATAAAGGGCGGAGACAGAGAGGTACCTGATGGAAGTGGGCGCTGCTCTGGTGAATAGTTAAGCTTGTCAAATCTGCTGTAAAAGTCGTTCAGCTGATCAGGGAATGAGGGGTCACTGCTGTTGATGGTCGCTGCGTGTTCCTTGTACTGCGTAATCTGCCGCAGGCCATTCCAGACAGATTTGGTGTTGTTGGAAGCGAACTGGTCCTCAAGTTTGTGTTTGTATATGAATTTGGCCTTCTTGACCGCCTTCTGCGCCTCGCACTTAGCTCTCCTGAATTCTTCCCTGCTGCTGCTGATGAACGCCGCGTTCTTCGCCGCCAGTTTCTGCTTGATGTGCTTGGTGAACCAAGGTTTATCATTGCCATACAGGGTGACAGTCTTTGTCTCCGTGCACAGCCCCTCACACCAGTTGATGTAGGATGTCACGGTGCCAGCGTACACGTCTAGGTCAGGACATGCCTCTTTAAACATGTCCCAATCTGTGCACTCCAGGCATCCACGAAGAGCTGCAGTCGACTCGTCCGTCCGCTTCTTGACAGTCTTCTTTGATGGCTTCAACGTTTTCAGTTTCAGTCGGTACGTGGGGATGAGGACGACCGTTGCGGGATCAGACTCTCCGAGCGGAGCCCTGGTGGTGGCACGGTACGCATCCTTAAAGACTGTGTAGCAGTGATCCAGGACCTTGCTATTGCGTGTGGCACAGTCTACGTGCTGCTTGTACCTGGGCAGTACCTTCTTCCAAATTTGTGTGATTAAAGTCACCCAGAATGATGACTACGCTGTCAGGATAGGTCGATTGTGCTGCCACCACCTGAGCAGCCAACTGGCTGACTGCCTTGGTAGCACTGGCATCAGGGGTGATGCAAAACACCCAACAGCACGACCGAAGACAACTCTCTCGGGGAATAGAACGGCTTGCAATTGATAGTTAGAGTTTCCAGTTCACGAGAACACGAAGAAGAGACAAGCTGATAGTCATTACACCACCGCACACGCCGCCACCCCGCTTCTTGTACGTCAGTTCGCTCGATCGGTCCGCTCTAAACAGAGCATGACCAAGGGGTGTCACTGCCGCGTCAGGTGTTGTGGCTTCTAACCACGTTTCCGTAAAACACAGTATAGAGGCGTCTCTTATTTCTTGTTTGTAAGTCAACAGGTGAAAAAGTTCGTCTGTTTTGTTCCTCAGTGATCGCACATTTGCTAGAACGATAGCAGGGATTGGTGGTCGAAGGCTGCGCCGGCAAAATCTATAGAGTGCGCCCCCGCGTCTATCCCGCTTGCGTGTGCGGCTTGAGGCGTTGTGTTGTGTATGACCCGTGTTGTCAACAGAAAAAGTGTCCTCCATGAGGGTGAATGTTAATCCTATTTATCTTACAATAAGTCACGTACCTGGTTTAGACGGGGTAACTAGCGAGCACATGAAATGGGCACATCGACAGCTGCCAGTGTTATTGGCTCTATTGATGTCGGCTATACTTACACACGGTTACGTACCGGGAAATATGTTAAAATCTGTCATTATTCCCATTATTAAGGATAAAAAAGTGTCATCGACAGAGAAAATTATAGACCGATATGTCTGTCTAATGTATTCACAAAAATAGTGGACAAATAGTGTATAATCGGATGCAAAGTCATCTACGAACTACAAGTAACCAGTTTGGGTTCAAACCCAAGCATGGGACAGAAATGTGTGTATGTGTATTTGTGTTGAAGGAGCTCCTTCGATATTACACTAATCATGGGTCATGCATGTATGTTGCCTTCCTTGATGCCTCCAAGGCATTCGACAGGTTGAATCATACAAAATTATTTATGAAGCCACTTAAGCTTGGAGTGCCTAATTATTTAATTAAAGTGATATGTCAGTGGTACTGTAATCAGACTATGTGTGTTAAATGGGGTTCGATATTTTCCAACTTCTTCTCTGTGACTAATGTAGTTAAACAAGGGGTATGCTCTCCTTTGTTATTTAATTTATACATGAATGATTTGAGTTTGCTACTGATGAAACTACCCATCGGATGCTGTTGTGGCGATACAACTGTTAATCACCTCATGTATGCTGGCGACATTGTACTACAGGCTCCATCGGCTAAGGGTTGCAAAGACTGCTAGGTGTACCATACAATTATGGATGTGACAACGACATATTGTTTAACAGAGTAAAGTCGCAGATAATGTTTGTTGACACAAGAAAAAACGGTTTTGAAGTAGCTCGTAAGCTTTGTGATGCAGGTCTGAATGCAACGAAAGCATATAAATATCTTGGTAATAAAATCTGTGATGATCTGTTGGATGAAATGAATATGAAATCCAAAAAAAGGCGTCTGTACGGCAGAAGCAATATTCTACTCAGGAAATTTAACTTTTGTTCGGTGAAAGTGAAAAACAAACTGTTCACATCCTACTGTAGTGATGTGTATTGATTTTCCTTTAGGCTAATTATAGAAAAGCCGCTATGCAGCACTTTATTGTTTCCTATAAAAATGCATACAGCCTATCTATGAAGTGTAGTGCTAGCCTAATGTTTGTTAGTTCTAATATGGACTGTTGCAATACTAGATTTAGAAAATGCATGTACGATCTCATGAGCAGAATATCTGCATCGACGAACAACATTGTTGAGAGTATTATACACAACGATGTATATGACACCTCTGTATTACGCAGGAAGTGGATTAGTGCAATATATACACTGTAATATACTTTTTATTTTTACTATGAACATAATGCATATTACACTTTTTTTTATCTGAAATAAAGATTGATTGATTGGTAGATTGATATATTGATTGATAGATAGATTGATTGATTGATTGATTGATTGATTGACTGATTGACTGATTGACTGATTGTCAAGATTTATGTATGTCTGTTAGATGCGGTCATTGATCCGAAGCCAGTTTATTCTTGGTTAAATAACCTTGAATTTTTCTTTCATTAGCCTTGAAATAGCCTTGAATTTTATTTCTGTCATTGGGTACAAACCCTGTTTACAATTAACATGTCACCACCCTGATAAAATAATTGCCTAAGTCAAATTTTCAAATATTGAGAAAAACAGAAAAAAACTGGCAAATTTTTCATAAATATTGAGGTCATTTTTTCCTGCCCCGAGGGTGACCTTATTAGTGAGATTCTACTGTATGTATTGTATGATAGGTGAATTTAATACAAGACGTTAAACACTAGCTGATCCCTCTCAATGGATAACTTAGGTGGTTTTACCACAGGTGCTCAGCGTCATGAAGAGTTGATTTAGGCAAACATCTAAGATTGGTCAAAACATGACTTAGGCAATAATTTTATGAGTGTGACGATGTCTTTGGGTGTTACGGAAAATAAGTCCGTGCTTTCATGTAGGGCATTCAACTCTATTTGGTGGAATCTTGTGGCAATTACATTCCACGTTCATCTACAGTTCTGCTTCAGAAAGTTCCGGCAGCAACAACTGCATGCCACCCTGAACGCAACACACAGGTAATATCACATGGCAGACGTGCTCGGCCGGAATGTTGTGAAAAGTGCGTTTTTCCAGAGGTGACATGCAGTATCGCACAAAAAGCATTAACTCTACCCCTTTTCATGATGTCATGGCGATAGACGAGGATCTGGTGCGACCATCCTCACTCTCAGTTGTACGGTAGTCTGACTTATTTTAGTGCATTTGCTCTGTGAAATGTTGGATAGGCAGTATACTTAGGTTCAAAATGAGTAATTACTTTTTTAAGTCGTTAAATATTGGTCTGGTGGTATATTTCAGCACTGAAGCGTTTGGCCATGCAATTATCTCAAAGAATTGAAGAAAACGTGCAAGTTCTACCACCAAAGGCAAAGCAGTAACTTGACTTATCTGGATTTTTTCAGTACTACAGTTTTGTACAGGCCTGTATATAGGTTATATATCCATCCACTACCATCCATCTGAGCCTCCATCTGTAGCTATTTTGTTAAATATCATGAATTGCTCATTTGGAGTATCAGGCACAGCTCTAAGTTGGTTTTCCTCTTATCTCCAATCAAGGTCGCAGCGTATTTCTATCAATGGTACGGTGTCTGAGCAGTTTAAACTTGATCAGGGAGTACCGCAAGGCTCATGCCTAGGCCCTGTTGAATTCACATAGTACTCTAGCCCTGTTTTCTCTGTCATTGATCAGCATGGGAAGCTGGGGCATGCCTACGCCGATGATCATCAGGTTTACTGTGGTTTCCGTCTTGATTCTATGGACAGTAACCGTGATTCCATGGAACGATGCATCAGAGATATCAATAGCTGGATGTAAGGCATGAAACTCAAAATGAATAACTCCAATTTACATTTTTATTGGCACTCCGCAACAACTAGCAAAATGCACCAACACGGCCATTAACAACGGGGGCTATGAGGTACATGCACTGAATTGTGTGCGAAATTTGGGCGCTTATTTTGATAAACACATGTCTATGGAAGAACATGTTAAGTTCAAATGTCGGGCAGCTTATGCACAACTTTATAGCATCGGAAAAATCAGAAAATATCTTGATCAACAGAGTACAGAGAAACTGATACATGCTCTGGTCCACAGCCATATTGACTACTGTAATGCCCTTTTGATCGACTTACCAAAATACCTTATACGGAAATTACAAATGGTTCAAAACACCGCAGCCACAGTGTTGTGCAGAATCGGCAAATATAACCATATCACTCCAGTACTAAAGTCACTTCACTGGTTGCCGGTGGAATTTCGCATTAAATATAAGATTTGTTTACTGACATTTTATTCATGACATGGCCATGGACCAGAATGAATGTTGGAAATGCTGACTCCTAGAAACATCCATTACGGTCTAAGATCGCAGGATGATCTTAAACTTGATGTACCAAGCACAAAAAGGAAAACTCCGGGAGACCGTGCTTTTAAAGTTGTTGCACCGAAACTGTGGAACTCCCATCCCAAAGATATTCGCAGCTGCAACAATGTCAGTGTTTTTAAGAGCAAACTGAAGATTCACTGTTTTAGAATTGCATACAATTAACTTATTAATTTTAATTTTAATAGTTTTACACTTGTTAGATAATTATATAAAATATGTTCGATGTTTCTATTTAAATTATTAATTTTATCATTTTATAGTTTTACCTTTTTATATCAATATTTGTATTATATTGAATGCTTGTGTTGTTTTAGCTTTCTACCCATTTATTGTACTGTACAGCACCATAGAATATTATTGTATAAATATGGTGCTATAGAAATCAATAAACATTTACATTTAGCTCCTGTGCTAGCGATATTATATATCTTAATGGGAGTCTCCCGACCTTATCTATTACTTACGTTATTCGTTGTATATGTATCATATTTATAGGTCAAATAAATTGATTCCGAGTTCTGTATATAGAACTGTTTAAAACCACTTTTACTATTGATTAATGTTTTACCCGCTGTAATGTATGACCACATAGCCATACAACAAACTATATCTATATATTGCAATAATTGGTGGGCTGCAATTGATTAATAAAGAGAAAACATTCAAGTCGCTTTATTTTACTTATTGGGGATGTTCAACGGGAGTATTAATTGCAGCACACACCAATATTAAGTATACAGTGGAAAGTGGAACAACATCACCTTTTACATGTCTTTCCTCCCATCTGTCCCACCATGCAGTGCTGTCTCTCCACCCACTTCCATCCATTTATCCCTCCATCCACTACCATACTTTGTCCCTCCATTCATTACCATCTATCTGTCCCTCCATCCCCTACCATCCACCTGTCCCTCCATCAACTGCCATCCTTTGACCCTCCATCCACTACCATCCATTTGTCCCTCCATCTACTACCATACATCTTCCCTCCATCCACTACCATCCATTTGCTACTTCATCCACCACCATCCACCTGTCCCTCCACCCCCTACCATCCTTTGACCCTCCATCCACTACCTTATATCTGTCCCTCCATCTACTACCATGCATCTTTCCTCCATCCACTACCATCCTTTGTCCCTCCATCCACTACCATCCATCTGTCCCTCTGTCCACTATCATCCGTCTGTCCCTCCATCCATTACCACCCATCTGTCCCTCCATTCACTATTATCCATCTGTCCCTCCACCCATTACCACCCATCTGTCCCTCCATCCACCGACATCCATCTGTCCCTCCACCCACTACCACCCATCTGTCCTTCCATCAAATGCTATCCATCTGTCCCTCCACCCACTGCCATCCATCTGTCCCTCTATCCACTACCATCCACCTGTCCCTCCATCCACTAACGTACATTTGTTCCTCCATCCACTACCACCCATCTTTCCCTCCATTTACTATCATCCGTCTGTCCCCCCATCCATTACCACCCATCTGTCCCTTCATTCAGTATCATCCATATGTCCCTCCATGTATTACCACCCATCTGTCCCTCCATCCACCATCTGTCCCTCCACCCACTATCATCCATCTATCCCTCCATCCACTATCATCCACCTCTCCCTCCATTCACTAACGTACATTTGTTCCTCCATCCACTACCATCCATCTGTCCCTCCATTTACTATCATCCGTCTGTCCCCCCATCCATTACCACCCATCTGTCCCTTCATTCATTATCATCCATCTGTCCCTCCATGTATTACCACCCATCTGTCCCTCCATCCACCATCTGTCCCTCCACCCACTACCATCCATCTGTCCCTCCATCCACTACCATCCACCTCTCCCTCCATTCACTAACGTACATTTGTTCCTCCATCCACTACCACCCATCTGTCTCTCCATCCACTACCACCCTTCTGTCCTTCCATCAAATGCTATCCATCTGTCCCTCCACCCACTGCCATCCACCTGTCCCTCTATCCACTACAATCCACCTGTCCCTCCATCCATTAACGTACACTTGTTCCTCCATCCACTACCACCCATCTGTCCCTCCGTCTACTATCATCCGTCTGTCCCTCCATCCATTACTACCCATCTGTCCCTCCATTCACTATCATCCATCTGTCCCTCCACCCATTACCACCCATCTGTCCCTCCAACCACCACCATACATCTGTCCCTCCCTCCACTACCATCCACCTGTCCCCCATTCACTAACGTTCATTTGTTCCTCCAACCACTACCATCCATCTGTCCCTCCATTCACTATCATCCGTCTGTCCCCCATCCATTACCACCCATCTGTCCCTCCATTCACTATTATCCATCTGTCCCTCCACCCATTACCACCCATCTGTCCCTCCATCCACCGTCATCCATCTGTCCCTCCACCCACTACCACCCATCTGTCCTTCCATCAAATGCTATCCATCTGTCCTTCCACCCACTGCCATCCACCTGTCCCTCCATCCACTAACGTAAATTTGTTCCTCCATCCACTACCATCCATCTGTCCCTCCATTTACTATCATCCGTCTGTCCCCCCATCCATTATTACCCATCTGTCCCTCCATTCATTATCATCCATCTGTCCCTCCATGTATTACCACCCATCTGTCCCTCCATCCGCCATCTGTCTCTCCACCCACTGCCATCCACCTGTCCCTCCATCCACTACCATCCACCTCTCCATCCACTAACGTACATTTGTTCCTCCATTCATTACCATCCATCTCTCCCTCCATCCACTACCACCCATCTGTCCTTCCATCAAATGCTATCCATCTGTCCCTCCACCCACTGCCATCCATATGTCCATCTGTCCCTCTATCCACTACCATCCACTTGTCCCTCCATCCACTAACGTACATTTGTTCCTCCATCCACTACCATCCATCTGTCCCTCCATCCACTATCATCCGTCTGTCCCTCCATCCATTACCTCCCATCTGTCCCTCCATTCACTATCATCCATCTGTCCCTCCACCCGTTACCACCCATCTGTCCCTCCATCCACCCTCATCCATCTGTCCCTCCATCCACTACCATCCATCTGTCCCTCCATCCACCTGTCCCTCCATCCACTAACATACATTTGTTCCTCCATCCACTACCATCCATCTGTCCCTCCATTTACTATCATCCGTCTGTCCCCCCATCCATTACCACCCATATGTCGCTCCATTCATTATCGTCCATCTGTCCCTCCACGTATTACCACCCATCTGTCCCTCCATCCACCGTCATCCATCTGTCCATCCACCCACTACCATCCATATGTCCCTCCATCCACTACCACCCATCTGTCCTTCCATCAAATGCTATCCATCTGTCCCTCCACCCACTGCCATCCATCTGTCCCTCTATCCACTACCATTCACCTGTCCCTTCATCCACTAACGTACATTTGTTCCTCCATCCACTACCATCCATCTGTCCCTCCATCCACTATCATCCGTCTGTCCCTCCATCCATTACCACCCAACTGTCCCTCCATTCACTATCATCCGTCTGTCCCTCCGTCCATTACCACCCATCTGTCCCTCCATCCACCATCATCCATATGTCCCTCCATCCACTACCATCCATCTGTCCCTCCATCCACTACCATCCACCTGTCCCCCCATTCACTAACGTACATTTGTTCCTCCATCCACTACCATCCATCTGTCCCTCCATTTACTATCATCCGTCTGTCCCCCCATCCATTACCACCCATCTGTCCCTCCATTCATTATCATCTATCTGTCCCTCCACGCATTACCACCCATCTGTCCCTCCATCCACCATCATCCATATGTCCCTCCACCCACTACTATCTATCTGTCCCTCCATCCACCACCTGTCCCTCCATCCACTAACGTACATTTGTTCCTCCATCCACTATCACCCATCTGTCCATCCATCCACTACCATCCATCTTTCCCTTCATTCACTATCATCCATTTGTCCGTCCATCCTCTTTTCTCTCCATCCACTACTATCCATCTATACCACCATCTACTACCATCCATCTATCCATCCATCCACTACCATCCATTTGTCTCCATCCAGTAACATCCACCTTTCTCTCCATATACTACCATCCATTTGTCTCTCCATCCACTACCATCCAGGGAGTATAACATTATTTAATGTTCTTCCCTTGTTGTGCTCATTATGTTATTATATATGATTTGTCTTAATTTGATTTGTATTGTATGTATTGTAATGAGTTATAATCAATTTGATTTGATTTGATTTGATTTGATTTGTCCCTCCGTCTACCATTATCCATCTTCCCTCCATCCACTACCACCCATTTGTGCTTTCATCCTTTTGTCTCTCCATCCACTACTATCCATCTATACCACCATCTACTACCATCCATTTGTTTCTCCATCCATTTGTCACTCCATCTACTATGATCCATCTGCCCTCCGTTCACTACCATTCGTTTGTCCTTCCACCCACTATCATCCATGTGTTCCTCCATCCAATTGTCCTTTCATCCATTCGAATCGACTAACTTCGGCTAGTCCTTGTGCATTCTTATATGCATGTCACTCAAATTATCTGACAGTAGCTGCGTAAAATAAAAAAAGACTTCAAGAACGACTACACACACAGGAGTCCCGCTGTCGCATAACCCATGCGACTCGAGTGTAGCTCATACGTCATGGGTAGTATTTCAAAGGGCTCGCGCTTCACCTCAGTGCCGGAGACCAGGCAGAAGTTAAGCGAATCGAGGCGTACTTGTTTGTCAACAATCCAACACGGTCCGTGTGTCCCTTCATCTATGCTTCATCATTCCGCCCGGTCATACATTCCGCCACAACTCACCTTCCCTGTGTCACCATCCAGCTACATCCCTGCAGCCAGTATACTGGCCACATGTGCTTCCCGCCAACCATATCGTACTGGTTCCAAATTGGCCCCATTTATAAACAATGTGTCAGTTTCCCAAAGATGGCAAGGCTGTAGGATTGCTTGGGCTGATTTTGTTCAGTTTTCCAGAGAGGGCAATGTGTGGGATTGCATGCTTGGACTGATTTGTTTCAGTTCCTCATAGAGGATGCGGCTGTGGGGTTGCTTGGACTGAATTTTAATTTAAGTTCCCCAGAGAGAACGAGGCTCTGGGATTGCCTTTGCGTAAGTATTGAACAGACGATCTGTGAAATAATAACATTTATACTTATAGTGGTAGGCCGTATAGGCTATATATATACTTTATTTATTTTTAAATGACAAATTCTGACGATTGTTCTGCAGATACGTACAGGGTCTAACAACAGTTGATATTATTTAGAGACCGTAACCATGTTGGCATATGGATATTATTCAACAAATTATCATATTGTATTATTAATACTGTCAATGGAAGTGTAGCATAAGGAAAACCTCCGAGACACCCGTCACTTCCGACCTAAATGCCTTCACGAGCTTAGTTTGGTGGCGAGCGTGGAAGGACGGGAGCAACTTTTACACTTCACCCCACACAATCACACAGCATCGCCCTCTCTGGAAAACTAAAACAGTTACGCCCAATCATTCTCACAGCCTTGCCCTTGCTGGTGCATTGAAACCATTCCTACCAAACAACCCCACAGCCTCGCTCTCTCTTGTTTTTCTTTACTACCCGTTATACCCTCTGGCGTTTAGGGCAGCGATGAATTTCCTCGTCTCCGGCCATTCGCTGTATGGTGCCCCAGCTGTGGTTCATTTCCCTCAGCTCCGCCTCCACTGTTCTCCTCCATGTTGTCTTTGGGCGCCCATGTTTCCGCTTCCCTTCTGGCGCCCACCAGACATATGTTTTTGTGATGGCGTCTTCATCCATGCGAAGGACATGACCAATCGACCTCCAGCGTCTTCTTTGAATAGTGGTGGGCATGTCCTTTTGTTGGCATTGGGCAAGCAACTCCTGGTTGGATATGGTTCTTGGCCAAAAGATACCGAGGATTTTTTTAGGCAGTTCTTGTGGAAGTTGGACAGTCTGGATAGGTCCTGCTCCGTAATTCTCCAGCACATACAACAATGTTGACAGCACGCAACAAAGGACAGCTGACATAACGCAGCCCTGTCTCACACCAGTCGTATCCTCAAAGTGAAGATAGCTGGTTCCAAAATTGCAGGTGTAGAAAGCTTTGATGATGTTGACGCTCGGCTTAGGGGCCATAAACATGTCAGCCTCAGTATAGACTTGACTGAGGAATTGAAATAATTCAATCCAAGCAACACCACAGCCTCGCCCTGTCTGGGGAACCGAAACAATTGAACCCAAGCATTCCCAGAGCCTCGTTCTCTCTGGGGAACTTAAATTAAAATTCAGTCCAAGCAACCCCACAGCCGCTTCCTCTATGAGGAACTGAAACAAATCAGTCCAAACATGCAATCCCACAGCATTGCCCTCTCTGGAGGACTGAACAAAATCAGCCCAAGCAATCCTACAGCCTTGCTATCTTTGGGAAACTGAACAAAATCATCCCGAGCAATCCTACAGCGTTGCCATCTTTTAGGAAACTGAACAAAATCAGCCCAAGCAATCCTACAGCCTTGCCATCTTTGGGAAACTGAACAAAATCATCCCGAGCAATCCTACAGCCTTGCCATCTTTGGGAAACTGACACATTGTTTATAAATGGGGCCAATTTGGAACCAGTACGATATGGTTGGCGGGAAGCACATGTGGCCAGTATACTGGCTGCAGGGATATGGCTGGATGGTGACACAGGGAAGGTGAGTTGTGGCGGGATGTATGACCGGGCGGAATGATGAAGCATAGATGAAGGGACAGACGGACCGTGTTGGATTGTTGACAAACAAGTACGCCTCGATTCGCTTAACTTCTGCCTGGTCTCCGGCACTGAGGTGAAGCGCGAGCCCTTTGAAATACATTAGTGGATGGAGGGACAAAGGATGGTAGTGGATGGAGGAAAGATGCATGGTAGTAGATGGAGGGACATATATAAAGCTAGTGGATGGAGGGTCAAATGATGGTAGGGGATGGAGGAACAGGTGGATGGTAGTGGATGAAGAAGCAAATGGATGGTAGTGGATGGAGGGAAGATGTATAGTAGTAGATGGAGGGACAAATGGATGGTAGTGGATGGAGGGTCAAAGGATGGCAGTTGATGGAGGGACAGGTGGATGGTAGGGGATGGAGGGACAGATAGATGGTAGTGTGTGGAGGGACAAATGGTTGGTAGTGAATGGAGGGACAAAGTATGGTAGAGGATGGAGGGATAAATGGATGGCAGTGAAAGAGAGACAGCACTGCATGGTGGGACAGATGGGAGGAAAGACATGTAAAAGGTGATGTTGTTCCACTTTCCACTGTATACTTAATATTGGTGTGTGCTGCAATTAATACTCCCGTTGAACATCCCCAATAAGTAAAATAAAGCGACTTGAATGTTTTCTCTTTATTAATCAATTGCAGCCCACCAATTATTGCAATATATAGATATAGTTTGTTGTATGGGTATGTGGTCATACATTGCAGCGGGTAAAACATTAATCAATATACAGAACTCGGAATCAATTCATTTCTTTGAGATAATTGCATGGCCAAACGCTTCAGTGCTGAAATCTACCACCAGACCAATATTTAACGACTTAAAACAGTAATTACTCATTCTGAACCTTAGTATACTGCCTATCCATATTTCACAGAGCAAATGCACTAAAATAAGTCAGACTACCGTACAACTGAGAGTGAGGCTGGTCGCACCAGATCCTCGTCTATCGCCATGACATCATGAAAAGGGGTAGAGTTAATGCTTTTTGTGCGATACTGCATGTCACCTCTGAAAAAACGCACTTTTCACAACATTCCGGCCGAGCACGTCTGCCATGTGATATTACCTGTGTGTTGCGTTCAGGGTGGCATGCTGTTGTTGCTGCCGGAACTTTCTGAAGCAGAACTGTAGATGAACGTGGAATGTAATTGCCACAAGATACCACCAAATAGAGTTGAATGCCCTACATGAAAGCACTGACTTATTTTCCGTAACACCGAAAGACATCGTCACCCTCATAAAATTATTGGCTAAGTCATGTTTTGACCAATCTTAGATGTTTGCCTAAATCAACTCTTCATGACGCTGAGTACCTGTGGTAAAACCACCTAAGACATCCATTGAGAGGGATCAGCTAGTGTTTAACGTATTGTATTAAATTCACCTATCATACAATATATACAGTAGAATCTCACTAATAAGGTCACCCTCGGGGCAGGAAAAAATTACCTCAATATTTATGAAAAATTAGCCAGTTTTTTTCTGTTTTTCTCAATACTTGAAAATTTTACTTAGGCAATTATTTTATCAGGGTGGTGACATGTTAATTGTAAACAGGGTTTGTACCCAATGACAGACATACAATTCAAGGCTATTTCAAGGCTAATGAAGGAAAAATTCAAGGTTATTTAACCAAGAATAAACTGGCTTCGGATCAATGACCGCATCTAACAGACATACATAAATCTTGACAATCAGTCAATCAGTCAATCAATCAATCAATCTATCTATCAATCAATATATAAATCTACCAATCAATCAATCTTTATTTGAGATAAAAAAAGTGTAATATGCATTATGTTCATAGTAAAAATAAAATATATATTATAGTGTATATATTGCACTAATCCACTTCCTGCGTAATACAGAGGTGTCATAGACATCGCTGTGTATAATACTCTCAACAATGTTGTTCTTCGATGCAGATATTCTGCTCATGAGATTGTACATGCATTTTCTAAATCTAGTATTGCAAAAGTCCATGTCAGAACTAACAAACATTAGGCTAGCACTACACTTCATAGATAGGCTGTATGCATTATTATAGGAAACAATAAAGTGCTGCATAGCGGCTTTTCTATAATTAGCCTAAAGGAAAATCAAAACACATAATTACAGTAGGATGTGAACAGTTTGTTTTTCACTTTCACCGAACAAAAGTTAAATTTCCTGAGTAGAATATTGCTTCTGCCGTACAGACGCCTTTCTTTGGAATTAATATCCATTTCATCCAACAGATCATCACAGATTATATGACCAAGATATTTATATGCCTTCGTTGTATTCAGAACTGCATCACCAAGCTTAAGAACTACTTCAAAACCGGTTTTTCTTGTGTCAACAAACATTATCTGCGACTTTGTTCTGTTAAACAATATGTCAGTTTTATATCCATAATTGTGTGATACATCTAGCAGTCTTTGCAACCCCTTAGCCTATGGAGCAAGTAGTACAATGTCATCAGCCTACATGAGGTGATTAACAGTTGTATCGCCACAATAGCATCCGATGGGTAGTTTCATCAGTAGCAAACTCAAATCATTCATGTCTAAATTAAATAAGAAAGGAGATAGCATACCCTCTTGTTTAACTACATTAGTCACAGAGAAGAAGACACCAAACCCCATTTAACACACATAGTCTGATTACACTGACATATCACTTTAATTAAATATTTAGGCACTCCAAGCTTAAGTAGCTTCATAAATAATTTGGTATGATTCAACTTGTCAAATGCCTTGTGGCATCAAGGAAGGCAACATACATGCATGACCCATGATTAGTGTAATATCGAAGGAGCTCCTTCAACACAAATACACACATTTCTCTCCCATGCTTGGGTTTGAACCCAAATTGGCTACTTGTAGTTCGTAGATGACTTTGCATCCGATTATACACTATTTTTTCCACTATTTTTGTGAATACATTAGACAGACATATCGGTATAAAGTTTTCTCTGTCGATGACACTTTTTTATCGTTAATAATTGGAATAATGACAGATTTTAACATATTTCCCGGTACGTAACCGTGTGTAAGTATAGCCGACATCAATAGAGCCAATAAAACTGGCAGCTGTCGATCTGCCCACTTCATGTGCTCGCTAGTTACGCCGTCTAAACCAGGTGACTTATTGTAAGATAAATCTTTGATAATTTCACTAATAGGATTAACATTCACCCTCATGGAGGACATTTTTTCTGTTGACAACACGGGTCATACACAACACAACGCCTCAATCAAGCCGCACACGCAAGCGGGGTAGACGCGGGGGCGCACTCTATAGATTTTGCCGGCGCAGCCTTCCACCACCAATCCCTGCTATCGTTCTAGCAAATGTGCGATCACTGAGGAACAAAACAGACGAATTTTTAACCTGTTGACTTACAAACAAGAAATAAGAGACGCCTCTATACTGTGTTTTACGGAAACGTGGTTAGAAGCCACGATCCCTGACGCGTCAGTGACACCCCTTGGTCATGCTCTGTTTAGAGCGGACCGATCGAGCGAACTGACGGACAAGAAGCGGGGTGGTGGCGTGTGCGGTGGTGTAATGACTATCAGCTTGTCCCTTCTTCGTGTTCTCGTGAACTGGAAATTCCAACTATCAATTGCAAGCCGTTATATTCCCCGAGAGAGTTGTCTTCGGTCGTGCTGTTGGGTGTTTACATCCCCCCTGATGCCAGAGCTACCAAGGCAGTCAGCCAGTTGGCTGCTCAGGTGGTGGCAGCACAATCGACCTATCCTGACAGCGTAGTCATCATTCTGGGTGACTTTAATCACACAAATTTGGAAGAAGGTACTGCCCAGGTACAAGCAGCACGTAGACTGTGCCACGCGCAGTAGCAAGGTCCTGGATCACTGCTACACAGTCTTTAAGGATGCGTACCGCGCCACCACTAGGGCTCCCCTCGGAGAGTCTGATCACGCAACGGTCGTCCTCATCCCCACGTACCGACTGAAACTGAAAACGTTGAAGCCATCAAAGAAGACTATCAAGAAGCGGACGGACGAGTCGACTGCAAATCTTCGTGGATGCCTGGAGTGCACAGATTGGGACATTTTTAAAGAGGCATGTCCTGACCTAGACGTGTACGCTGACACCGTGACATCCTACATCAACTGGTGTGAGGAGCTGTGCACGGAGACAAAGACTGTCACCCTGTATGGCAACGATAAACCTTGGTTCACTGGGGACATCAAGCAGAAACTTGCGGCGAAGAACGCGGCGTTCATCAGTGGCAGCAGGGAAGAATTCTGGAAAGCTAAGTGCGAGGCGCAGAAGGCGGTCAAGAAAGCCAAATTCATATACAAACACAAACTTGAGGACCAGTTCGATCTGTCTGGAATGGCCTGCGGCAGATTACGCAGTACAAGGAACACGCAGCGACCATCAACAGCAGTGACCCCTCATTCCCTGATCAGCTGAACGACTTTTACAGCAGATTTGACAAGCTTAACTATTCACCAGAGTAGCGCGCACTTCCATCGGGTACCTCTCTGTCTCCACCCTTCATAGTCCAAGAAGCTGAGGTGAGGAAACTGTTCAGGAGACAGAGCACGCGGAAGGCTTCGGGTCCAGACAACATCTCCACATCTACCCTGAAGAACTGCGCCGACCAACTCTCTGCGGTGTTTACGGACATCAACAACTCCTGTCTCCAGCAGTGCAGAGTTCCAGTTTGCTTCAAAACTTCCACTATCATACCCATTCCCAAGAAGTCCAACATCACGGGGCTGAACATTACCGTCCACTGGCACTGACCTCAGTCACCATGAAAGTGTTCGAGCGCATAGTACTCAAGTACCTGAAGTCGGTCACCGACGACCTCCTGGACTCGTACCAGTTTGCATATCAAGCAAACAGATCAGTAGACGATGCGGTAGCTTTAGGTCTGCTTCGCATTCTGAAGCACCTAGAGAGGCCAGGAAACTATGCCAGGATCCTGTTCATTGACTTCAGCTCAGCATTTAACACTATCATCCCATTGAAACTGTTCGATAAACTGTCATTGTTGAATGTACATCCTGCCATGTGTCACTGGGTCCTTAACTTTCTTTTTCACAGGCCTCAATCTGTCAGAGTCAACAACTCTATCTCCAGACCTCTTATCCTAAATACAGGTGCCCCACAAGGTTGTGTGCTATCCCCCTTCCTGTTTACTATCTTCACAAATGACTGTGTCTCCGTGGACCAATCGGTCCGTGTGATCAAGTTTTCCGATGACACTACCATGGAAGGCTGCATTAAGAATGCGGATGAGACGCCATACAGGGAGGAAGTTCAGAGAATGGTTGGCTGGTGTGCGGATAACAATCTAGAATTGAACGTTTCAAAGACTAAAGAAATGATTGTTGATTTTCGTAAAAAGAAGACTCCCATCCACCCTTTTTCGATAAATGGCGTGGAGGTCGAGCAGGTTGAATCTTTTAGATTCCTCGGAACAACAATTTCAAACGATCTCAGCTGGTGCACAAACACACTGTGCATTACAAAAAAAGGCACAACAACGCCTGTTCTTCCTGAGGCAGCTCAGGAGATTCGGCATTGTTCAGGAGATTACGATACGATTCTACCGCGCAATCATTGAAAGTATCCTCACTTTCTCGATTGTAGTGTGGTTTGGCCGCGCCAGTCAGGAGGAGAAACAACGGCTAGAAGTTATCGTGAAGTTATCGTGCGCCACCTAGAATCATTGGGCGCGAGTTGCCATCCATTGAATATACTTACCATGCTCGCTGTTCGCGAAAATCCAAGAACATTGTACGGGACACTACCCACCCAGCCAACCATCTCTTTGAACTTCTTCCCTCTGGCAAGCGCTATAGAAGTATTAAGACAAGGACCACTAGACATAAGAATTGTTTTTATCCGCAGGCTGTGAGTCACTTGAACCGCGAGATGCCATGATACTGTTTTCAGTCGGTTTAGATTTTATGTCGCCATGCTAAATTATTTATTTATTTATTTTTATTTATTATTTACTAACTTGACTACATGTAGGTACATACTTTTTAACTGTCAACTTAGTTTTTATATCGTCAGCTAATTTATTTATACATTTATTTATTATTTATTTAACTACATGTATACTTTGTAACTTTTTAAGTAATGTCCAGACGGTATTAATATTTTGTTATCAAGTTCATTTTATGTCAATAGATGTACGACTGTCTTAAAATATGTTGGCAGTTGGCCTTGGTTTAAATTTATACTAGTTTTAGCATAGTTTCATAAACAATTTATGATTGTATAGTTTGCGTGTGCATGATGGGGGGCAGGGGAGACAAGCGTGCATGTATGTTGACGCCACAACGCCAAGAATTCCTCGTACATTTTAAATGCTACTTGGTAATAAACAGTCTGACTCTGAATACCTTGGTCAAAGGCGGCATGCTCCTGACATAGATCAGCAAAAAATTCCTTGCTGCAAATCCCTCTAACTACATTACAAATTTGACTAGTGTTCTTGCAACATTCCACTTATGTTTTGGTTGCCATGTACATCACCCACAGTGTTAGGCAATTTAACATTACTGTTTGTCTGTGGAACTGAAAGCCTCTACCAACCAAATATGATATATAGTTTTCAAAAAGTGTTTTGTCCAGTAGGTAATACTTTATAAACTCATGGACTAGCTGGGAACGTTGAAAGAACGATTTTGGTGAGAATGTCGCAACATTACATACAGTGTACATGAATGTAGTCCCATATAAGTGACAATGACAACAGGCTTAATAAGAGAGCATTACAAGAACATTACTAGATGCTTGATGAGTTTATGCAGGGTTGGGGTTGTGTTAATTTTTGTTTGACGACACTGGAATTGTGTTCGCTACTTAATGTTGGTGTGGGTGCCACATGCACTGTCTGTGTGCACCGGCCTGGTCACTTTGACATGGGGCTATCGTGGGTGATGAGACCAGTCCTAGAGAGCTTTTGTTGCTTAAATGTTGACTACAGCGGCCCTGGGTTCCCAATGTGCTACATAACTGTCTCTTCGACAAAGTCATTCATCTTGTTCTTTGTAGGAAATAACTGTAACTTATGCTGTGCTCTCTTCACAAAGAGTTTCTAGTTGTGTTCACACAGCGTAAGTGGTTTAACTTAGCGAATTAACTTCACGTGTACGACAATAACTTAGCTTGGAACAATTGTAGAAAGGACGTGTGGCATTGCGAATTGTAGAAAGGAAGCATGGCATTGCGTACAATTGTAGAAAGGATGCGTTGCATTGCGTACAATTGTAGAAAGGATACGTGGCATTGCGTACAATTGTAGAAAGGATACGTGGCATTGCGTACAATTGTAGAAAGGATGCGTTGCATACCGAACAATTGTAGAAAGGATGTGTGGCATTGTAAACAATTGTAGAAAGGATGCGTGGCGTTGTGAACAATTGTAGAAAGGACGTGTGGCATTGTAAACAATTGTAGAAAGGACGTGTGGCATTGTGAACAATTGTAGAAAGGACGTGTGGCATTGTGAACAATTGTAGAAAGGACGTGTGGCATTGTAAACAATTGTAGAAAGGACGTGTGGCATTGTAAACAATTGTAGAAAGGACGTGTGGCATTGTGAACAATTGTAGAAAGGACGTGTGGCATTGTAAACAATTGTAGAAAGGATGCGTGGCGTTGTGAACAATTGTAGAAAGGACGTGTGGCGTTGTGAACAATTGTAGAAAGGACGTGTGGCGTTGTAAACAATTGTAGAAAGGATGCGTGGCGTTGTGAACAATTGTAGAAAGGACGTGTGGCGTTGTGAACAATTGTAGAAAGGATGCGTGGCGTTGTGAACAATTGTAGAAAGGACGTGTGGCGTTGTGAACAATTGTAGAAAGGACGCGTGGCATTGTAAACAATTGTAGAAAGGACGCGTGGCGTTGCGAACAATTGTAGAAAGGACGTGTGGCATTGTGAACAATTGTAGAAAGGACGCGTGGCATTGTAAACTATTGTTGAAAGGACGTGTGGCATTGTTAACAATTGTAGAATGGACGTGTGGCGTTGTGAACAATTGTAGAAAGGATGTGTGGCATGGTGAACAATTGTAGAAAGGACGCGTGCCGTTGTGTACAATTGTAGAAGGGAAGCGTGGCATTGTGAACAATTGTAGAAAGGACGCGTGGCGTTGTGAACAATTGTAGAGATGACGCGTGGCGTTGTGAACACTTGTAGAAAGGACGTGTGGTGTTGTGAACAATTGTAGAAAGGACGTGTGGTGTTGTGAACAATTGTAGAAAGGACGCGTGGTGTTGTGAACAATTGTAGAAAGGATGTGTGGCATTGTGAACAATTGTAGAAAGGATGCGTGGCTTGCGAACAATTGTAGAAAGGACGTGTGGCGTTGCGAACAATTGTAAGTCATCAACTGATTTAAAGTTAAGTCTCATGCTCGTTGTGCGCGAAAATCCAAGAGCATTGTACGGGACTCTACCCACCCAACCAACCATCTCTTTGTACTTCTTCCCATCTGGCAAGCGCTATAGAAATATTAAGACAAGGACCACTATATTTAAAAATAGTTTTTATTCGCAGGCTGTGAGTCACTTGAACCGCGAGATGCCATGATACTGTTTTCAGTCGGTTTATATTATATGTCGCCATGCTAAATTATTTATTTATTATTATTTTTTTATTTTTTTATTATACATTTATATATTATTTATTTAACTACATGTATACTTGTTAACTTTTTAGGTAAAGTTCAGACGGTATTAATATTATGTTATCAAGTTCACTTTATGTCAATAGATGTACGACTGTCTTAACATATGTTGGCAGTAGGCCTTGGTTTAAATTTATACTAGTTTTAGCATAGTTTCATAATGTTTCTGATTGTATATTTTGCGTGTGCATGATGGGGGGCAGAGGAGACAAGCGTGCATGTACGTTGACGCCACAACGCCAAGAATTCCTCGTACACTTAAAATCTGAAATCTGAATCTTAACATTGTGGGTAACGTATTTAGGCTATTTTCTGTTACCTTTCTTTGATGTAAAGCTTCCAGCATCAGGTATAGTGTGTAAGCAATCATATGAATCAATATGATTTATATATGAAAGATCAGTTAAATTAAAGAACAGCACATCGATGATGTTTACGATTAAATTCCCGCGTAAATCTGCAAGTCGCGCCAACATCGTTTGCGAGAGTATATATCATGATTTCGGACTTCAGTAAAATCCGGCACCACCTCATTTGTGCACTTATGATTGCGTATTTACCTGCAATTCATGCTCCAGTCATTACTGTGTTTACTCCATCATTAAATGTCGTTTCGGGCATATAACATTCCAAAATGTTGGTGTTAATGAAACTTCTGTTTTGAAGTCGAAATAGCGCTCGCCTCCGCCGCTCCGGTCAGGCTTGATGTCAGACCAAATTTCTTAAGATGAAGGGAATGTGTGCCACCATTAATTCAATTTTGCCGTCGTATAGTTTGGGTTTATGCTGAACCATCCAACATTTGACCATGCATGCATACATGTATGTATGTATGTATGTGTGTATGTGTGTATGTGTGTACGCGTGTATGCGGGTGTATGTGTGTATGTGTGTATATGTGTATGTGTGTGTGTGTATGTGTATGTGTGGATGTGTGAATGTGTGCATGTGTGCTTATATGCATGTATGTATGTATGTTTGTATGTATATATGTACTAGTTTGCTGCTTGTATATTTATGGACAGGTATTCATATGTGCAATATAAGGAGAGACATCTTTGGTATGTAATATCAGTTTTATCCGTCAATTATAACGAAATAACAATGAGTACACATTCAGTTACCAGTCAAACTCTTTTATAATACGTGAACATGCATAACACTTTTCAACGCTCAATTTACTTGAATCGTGTGTCATTATATTCATTATATTTATAGTTCTTCGCTGGCATCGACGTGACACGACATATTGACATCTGGCCCGACGTTAGAGTCGTCGACTGAGGAAGTCGGCGATATCTCGCACCATCTTCTTCGACGTTTCTGATTCCGAGACTGCAATTATATTATGTGGGGCGTTGTACATGGCTGTGGTTACCTTCACAGCAGCCGACCTCAACCGCCGAGCGTATATAATCCCGTCGCTCATCAGAACATCTTGTTTCACGTTCAAGATGAACGCTTCAGGTAGATTTTTTAAGTCACGTGCCATGAGGGGAGCAAAATATTTGTTAGTAAACACCATCTTGACTTTGTTCCAGAGAGCTGCATTTCCTCGACGACACGCCAGTGACTGTTTTCTCTGTCTGCACTTGTTCCGTGAGTTAGGGAGAACCGACCAAGGCACCATTCTGCCGTAGCGGGCCTTCGCGGCGGCCGTCGTGTGACAGTTGCGGGAGAAATCGACGAGAGGAAGTCCTGTTATGTGTCCTAACGCGTACCACAACCTACAAGGCCCAACAATATATATTGTAATGAAATTCCAGGTTCGTTAATTAAATTAAACCGCAACAACCGCAACACCATAAAACCGCAACACTTGTGTGGGCTACTCCACTCGATTCAACTAAACTATGGTTGTACGCCCCACGTCGTTGTGCAGCCACACACACGCACGCGCACATACAACTCTCCCCGTCCGCGCCGAGTTCCAAACTGTCCTTTCTACTGCCAAGTCAAAGCTTCAAAATGTCAAAGTGCCGGTCACACCCAGTCTTTTCCTAGCTACGACACCTGGAGTTTTGCATAACATCCCGTCATGTAAGGGGCACTAGACTGGTCTTCTACAATCAGCCACTGTCAACTAATTAACATTAATTAAAACAAAGTGTTGCATAATAATATCACGATTTTGACCC
>JAHLWY010000503.1:45000-71868 GCA_020002185.1 Paraescarpia echinospica
GTTATCATCGGTACTGGGCGGTGCGATTACTTGTTAGGCCAGGCACCGTTGCCCACAGTAATTCAATAGGCAACGCAGCATAACTCCCAGAAACACCAACGAAACTGATACCAAAGTATAAAAACAGTCTGGATAAATGCTAAGAAGCATCATTTCACATACTTCCAAGGAAGGATTCCCAAAGAAAAGAACAGGTTATGGATCGTGTATTTGTCCGGGCCGTCGGCAGTGTGTTCTGCAAAGTCTGCGGCCGTTACTTTCGGATTCTGACTGAAAACTAAATACGAACGTGACTAGCATGGAAAGACGGTGAACTTAAAAACATAGTTGTAGATCTTTACTTATTTCACAGTCAGTTTACGTTTTTCCCCCGTGACGTTTCGGCTGCTTTCAGCAGTCTTCCTCAGACGGCTACCGCTAGATGGCGACACAGCAGTCCTTCAGCGCAGTGTAGTCACTCTGGTGTGTGACCTCCGCGGCTGCGCCTTGGATGACTCTTCAAGAGTTCGATATAGATTTGTGAGAGTCGGTACCGAACTTCGTCTCGGTTCATGCTGTCCTTTGATTTTCTAATCCAGGTCGCTTCTTTGGTGCCTCCTGTTCTCCAGTCCGACTCCCTGTCCACACATTTGGTCCCCTCCCAGTCTACTACATGATTTTGGTGTATCATGTGGTCTGTGACGGATGATTCGTTCATCTCCTTTTCTAAAGTTGTTTCTGTAGTTTCTGGTGTAGGGTTTGTTTGTTGATGCTTTGTCTGCGTACACTCCATCACACAGCTTGTGTGGTTCCACTTTGTCTTTCAGTCTTACCAGTGACCTCTTGGTGGTATTATGAGGTTTCATTGATGTGTTCAATTTGTTTTTCTTAATGACGCGTAATGTGGTTTCGGCTTCGGCTTGGACATACAGAAATACCACCAAGCCTTTGCCCTTGTCTTTTTTCACAGTCGTCTTCCTGATGTTGGCTTCATTCTTTTGTTTAATATTTCTCTGTCCCGTTGATATGGTCCACTGTGTATACCCGCATCTCTTAGGACAACTTTGATGTGCTCTCTTTCTCTGCGTTTGTGTTCCTCCTCTGTGACAAGCGTTTCACATCTGTTTTGCAATGTACGGATCACTCCCATCTTCTGGTGTAATGGATGATGTAAGGATCAATTTGTATACTTGTCTGTGTGGGTACTCTTCCGGAAGGTCAGAAGTTTCACCTCCCACGATTCCTTTCTGACTAGTAGTTTGTCTAAGGATGGCTCTTTCCTTCTGCTTCCTCTTCGTGCGCAATCGTATGCTGTTGTTCTCATCCACTGTGTCAAGATGGTCGGTCACGTATTGTGACATCCCTGTTTTGATAACTTCGAGAAGATCATCGACATAGCATTTCCACAATCTTGGTTTGCATATGATAGTGGAGGTGGTGATGACTTCTTTCTCAAGATGTTCCATGAAGAGGTTGGCGACAATGGACAATTTATGTTGGTATACAGTGTTTCTGAATGTGAAGTAGGTTGATTTTTGGTATGTTAATGTGGCGTCATTCGGCCGTCTGGTATTGATGATCTCCAAAGTCTTCGTTATAGGCGTTTACTTGAACAGAGATACGACATCGGGGGTGGGTAAAATGTCACCTTCGTGTAGCATCAGTGATTTAAATTCCTCTGCCAGGTGTCTTGAGTGTTTCACATGGTGTTGCATCAGTCCCAGCGTATGGCCAAAAAAGATCTGCCAAGCTTCGTGACACGTTGTACGCTATTGAGCCAGTATAGTGCACAATATGTCTTAGGGTGTTTTCTTTTTGTGTATTTTCGGTGTACAGTACAGTCTAGTGATTTCTTCTGCTGAGGTGTAAAGGTACTAGAATTGTTGTTCTGTGATCTTTAGTCTGGTGAGGATGGCAATTATTATTATCTTTTACTTAGCGGTTGGAGCTGACTTCAATTTGGAGTATGTTTTATCGTCATATAGCATCTCACGTACCTTCTTCTCATATTGTGCTGTTCATTTCAACCGTGACACGTCCATTGTCCGCCAGTAGAATGATGATTGTTTCGTTTTATTCCGAGTAATTTAAGTGCCTTACTCGTTTCTTTCTGATGTTGGATTTGAAAGGATTTGCTGATGTCAGAATCGCTTTCGCATCTGCTCGCAAACTTTCTGCTTTTTTGTGGTAATATAGAACAAGTCCCTACTGGAATTTGTTTCGGCGCTGCAGCATAATTGGGTCATTTCGCGAGAACCTTCGTCTCTGCGTCATTCAGTTCATGCTGCGATATGTTAACTACCCACTTCTTAAGCTGCTCATCTGACAGATTAGTGGTAGTCTTTGTTTCTCTACTTTGTTATTTCCAACGTTCCACATTTTGGTGATTTCGCCGTTTTATGTTGTTCTACACCGACTCGTGTATTCGCACCAGTTGTGACATCATGCTCTCCTTGACGTTGCTAGGCAACTTCGTAAACAATTCATCTTCTGTAATGTCTTTCTCTTGTTTGTAACTATCCAATTTGTTGTTAATTATTCGGATTTGCTCTCTCATCAGGTCCTATATTTGGCCCTTTCAATAATACAGTGGGCTGTTTTATGTTGATATGACATTTGGTGCGTAGACTGTGTGAGTGACGTTTTTGTCCCCGCACCTGAGCGTAAACACCAAGTGATTTTGTTGTCGAGCGATGTTTTCCCTAATCGTTCTAATTTTAGTAGTTTATTCACTGTTTCAGTTCCATAGTTTAATTGTATATGAGTGAACAGGTTCGTCAGACTGGATGGTTCAAATGACCGATATGTTAATTTATTTCACAGTCAGTTTACCTTATTCCCGTGACGTTTCGGCTGCTTTCAGCAGTCTTCTTTACACGACTACCGCTAGATGGCGACACGGTACTGGAAGGACTACCGTGTTCTGTATTGCATACGTAAAATTGTACGCATTAAAACATATTGCAAAACACGGCTATGCTTCGGTTCCCTTTAAAATACAAACCAATGGTGGCATATCTTAAAACAAATTAAAATTTTCACAACTGCCGTAGTAATACTTAGCAAATCGACTTCTTGTGACGTAAAAGAAAGCGTACCTCCGACAGCAATACGGTTTGCATCCACTCCGAACTCGCGTGCATGTCTCATGAAATACTGCGTAGCCTTAACCACGTCATTGAACGCTGCTGGGAAGATGTGTTCAGGGGCTTTGCGATAACTGGTAATACACAAACACAACATTCACAACATGTAAGTATGTATGTATGTATGTATGTATGTGTGTATGTATGTATGTATGTATGTATGTATGTATGTATGTGTGTTTGTGTGTGTGTATGTATGTATGTATGTATGTATGTATGTATGTATGTATGTATGTATGTATGTATGTATGTATGTATGTATGTATGTATGTATGTATGTATGTATGTATGTATGTATGTATGTATGTATGTATGCATGTATGTGTGTATGTGTGTATGTGTGTATGTGTGTATGTATATGTATGTGTGTATGTGTATGTGTGTATGTGTGTATGTGTGTATGTGTGTATGTGTGTATGTGTGTATGTGTGTATGTGTGTATGTGTGTATGTGTGTATGTGTGTATGTGTGTATGTGTGTATGTGTGTATGTGTGTATGTGTTTATGTGTGTATATGTGTATGTGTGTATGTGTGAATGTGTGTATGTATGTGTGTGTATATATGTGTGTATGTGTGTGTGTGTGTGTATGTATGTGTGTATGTATGTATGTGTGTGCTTATATATGTATGTATGTAAGCATATATGCATGCGGCATGCGTGTGTGCGTGTGTGCGTGTGTGCGTGTGTGCGTGTGTGCGTGTGTGCGTGTGTGCGTGTGTGCGTCTGTGCGTGTGTGCGTGCGTGTGTGCGTGTGTGCGTGTGTGCGTGTGTGCGTGTGTGCGTGTGTGCGTGTATGCGTGTATGCGTGTATGCGTGAATGCGTGCATGCGTACATGCGTGCATGCGTGCATGCGTGCATGCGTGCATGCGTGCATGCGTGCATGCGTGCATGCGTCTACGCGTCTACGCGTCTACGCGTCTACGTATGTACGTATGTTTGCATGATTGTTTGTCTGTCTGTGTGTATGTATGTGCGTGTGTGCGTGTGTGCGAGTGTGCGTGTGTGCGAGTGTGCGTGTGTGCGTGTGTGCATGTGTTCGTGTGTGCGTGTGTGCGTGTGTGCGTGTGTTCGTGTGTTCGTATGTTCGTGTGTGCGTGTGTGCGTGTATGCATGTATGTGTATATGTGTTTATGTACGTGCACATTCATGAATGATTGAAGATGTGTTGTATGCAATCATGCATTTTAAAATGTTGGTAAATTACACACTCAATGGAAACAACGACGATATTCGACTCTTTAGCCAACTTCCGCATGTTTTTGTCAGCCACATCTGTAAAAAAATAAACCTATCGATCACGGTAATGTTTATAATGTTGTTAATCTTGATTGTTGCCCAGCTAACAACTTGACGTCACACTTATGTCGAATATTCTTAAGTGTTCCGTTCCAGTCAGAGCATATTGCGACGTCTATGTAGCGCGAGACGCAATTATTCGCGGATACCTGTTGAACACGTTATAACGACCAACCGTGACCACACACTGTAATCATGTTTAAGTGGTGTTATTACCGTATCTAGTTTTGATGTACCAATCACGTTCTGGTTGGTGAGGTCGAAACTAAACAGTGCCATGACCAAAACGTTTTGTATTCGTGGTCTTATATGTCTCTGTTATCATAGCGATGTTAAGACTACATCACTTGTTGTTGTAGACGATTATATGTTATCATAGTGATGTTAAGACTACATCACTTGTTGTTGTAGACGATTATATGTTATCATAGTGATGTTAAGACTACATCACTTGTTGTTGTAGACGATTATATATTATCATAGTGATGTTAAGACTACATCACTTGTTATTGTAGACGATTATATGTTATCATAGTGATGTTAAGACTACATCACTTGTTGTTGTAGACGATTATATGTTATCATATTGATGTTAAGACTACATCACTTGTTGTTGCAGACGATTATATACGTGTATGTGCACTTGTGTGTAAAAGGAGGTAGACTGTTCCTAGTTTTTTCTTTCATTTATTAATTATTATAATGTTAGAGTAATACACATGTAGAAAATATGCTGCCCTCTTCTACATTGTGTTTAGTAAGCCGGTAACAACGGTCGCCAATTTGAAGGAACGGCCACGTGTACATGTTCAAATATTACAAATATCCAGTTTCAAAACAATCTTCAGTGGCAATACGGCCGAATCGGGTAGAGTTTTTAACTACTAACCTTTACACATTAAACTTGCCCACATTCAACACAACAGACTTCGTGTTACAAATTACTCCGCCCGCTAATTCGGGCAGACGAACCTAATTTTTATGTCACTTAAAAAAATATGCACACAAAACATGATGTCTATCCTAAAAATCAATACTGTTGTTTATTTTACTTCAACTATAGGTTGTGAACAAAACCTATATCTTAACCAGTGCAGTGTGCTAGCTTATCTTTGGTAATTGTTTGTTTGGTTTGCCTAAAAATCGATATTATATTCAAAGTTACGTGTGATTTCCCCATACACAAATTAAATCATTTCTAAACTTAAAATACTCATAGTTCTCGCAAAAATACTATAGGTGTGTGTTTATGTTCATGCTGTCTTCGTTCCTTGCTCTGTTTGAGTCCACGTGGTTGACACTTTCAGTGAAAAGACGTCTAATCTCAATTGAGCAACTGACTTTAGCAAATTTAACGAACAGTAATTTTGTCGGCCTATAGAATATACGTTTTTCATAAAAAAAGATATTATTTCAACTTCTTGACACATACCGTGTTTGAACAAATATTTTACCTGCAGACGCAATTGTCCAGCCACCGCCATACATGTACACCAACCCCCCGCGTGGTCTTCTCTGGCGACTTGTCGGCCGGTACAATATGACGTCGACACCATCGAATTTCACCCGAGTGACCTATAAAGGGAATACAGTAACACCCAAATTTGCACCCAGCTGTGGAACAGTACAATAACTAATTGACAGCAGCTATCACAATCACAGTATTTTGATCTTACCTTCATGTAATATGGCGACATGTGAAAATATTGTTTTCTCTACAAAAGAGGAAACAAGACATGTTGATATTAATGCAGGAGTTCGTCGAAGATATCCCGGCGACTCGTATTTTTTGGCTTGAACTATTCAATAAGATGGGAGATTGAGGAGAGGGAGGAACTGTATCTCCTGGAGTCGAATCATCAGATATTCAGCCGGTCAGATTTTGCTTACAGCATCGCTCTGTTCATCGAACGACCCAGATGTGGACGCCATTCCACAATCCAATAACACCCAGCACATGAATATCACTCCAGGTAAACATCCTAATCTACACACCTCAGATGTTACGCAAATATAAAAGTATAATTACTTAAATGACTCAGCTGTTACGCTAACTCTAAGTGTAACATTCTGTGGAGAAAATACCAGGTTACGACAGCCGTTAATGCGCTGCATGACGTTTGGCGATCATTAGGACTTACTGTATATACATGAAACTAAACATCTTCTGGACCACATTTTAAACTGATCTTCATGTTTGGTTGTTAATCATGAACGGTGACACGAACACACGAAAACAAACACTTGACGGTCGGTCGGTCGGTCGGTCGGTCGGTCGGTCGGTCGGTCGCTCGGTCGCTCGGTCGTTCGGTCTTTCGGTCGCTCGGTCGCTCGGTCGTTCGGATCTCGGTCGCTCGGTCAGACAGTAAATCAGTACTTGCCTTAATAAAAGGGTCTTCAGGTTGTGCTGCTTGCTTCGCAAAACTTGGAGGGGGATCGACGCTAGATGACGTGTGATGTTAATAGTGTGAGCCTCAAACCCGAGACATTTCATCACAGTCGCCTGTTGACAAAAGCACAGCTACTATTAGCTGTAAATTGGCATATTTAATTATTGTGTGAGTGTGTGTGTTTGTGTGTGTGTGTGTGTTGTGTGTGTGTGTGTGTGTGTGTGTGTCTTGTGTGTGTGTGTGTGTGTGTGTGTGTGTGTGTGTGTGTGTGTGTGTGTGTGTGTGTGTGTGTGTGTGTGTGTGAGTGTGGGCATGCGTGCGCAAGCGTGTGCGTGCGTGTGGACGTGAAACCCTAGGTAAATTGTAATGACCTCCTCTACAACCACACACTGCTGACCGTGTTTGGTGACTGTGTAGCACATCAGATATTATGACGTATTTTTAAACTACGCAAATATATAGTAGTCAGTACGCAGACTGGTACGGTTACCACGAAACACTGGCACTTACCCAAAGAAAAATTTGCCTCCCTAATTTACCAAACGGTCGAAACAAGTCCACGTCCTCGAAGTCATCTAAGTATTGGACATCGCTAGTGAAGTTGTATAAAATGTCTGGCGTCCAGGGAAATCTTCCTCGTGGAAGGGGACAAGGATAGACGAGCGATTCAATGCACCGTTCAACCGGACTGCGCCGTTTCAGAGACGTTGGCCATCTACTAAATGCTGACGCGGTTTGCAGGAATCCGGCAATTGTCATCACCCATAACATTAAGACAGTGTTCGCTGTCGCCATCGCAATAAGCACCTGGCAATGAAATGTATATCATATGTTCATGCAGTATAGACACGCAATATTCAATACTTCGCATGCACGATTATAGGCTGCAGTAACTAACCAGAAACCAACAACTTACACATTACAATAAACTGTTTATTAACAGGCTCTTTGCCCAATACCGCTCTGGGGCCCCACCAGGGAGAAGACTTGCAATTTCCTTCGCATTGCACAAAGCCTCTTTGTGTGTGTGTGTGTGTGTGTGTGTGTGTGTGTGTGTGTGTGTGTGTGTGTGTGTGTGTGTGTGTGTGTGTGTATTTAAGTGTGGGTGTGTTTCTTAATAATCACTTGACCGTTTTATCAATTCTTAACCACTACCACTCGAGTTGGTGACATAGCAGGCTCCGTACGACATTCTCCTACAAGATGCACTTTATAGATGTACCGTGTTCTTGGTTTTATGTCAGATCACTTTTAGGCTTTTAAATGAGTTTGAGAGTTTTCAGAGCAACACAAACGATACCTATATCAACGCCAAAGCTAGACAAGACATCCATTCTGTCACGTCTTACTACATTTACAGTTCCATATGGAAAACCATAGCCCAATTGAAATGTCTCAAATCCAGCACCTCCACTGGATTATTGATCACTCTTCTACCGTACAAACACAGGACAACAACACAATTCTCCATACTTCTATGCATCATGCTATCAGGAGATGTTCAACTAAAACCAGGCCCCTCTAAATGTCACTCATGTAAGAAATCACTAAAGTCTAATGCACTCATCCTAATTTGTAATGATTGTAATAAATCAACACACATAAAATGCGCCAGGATATCCACTTACAGAACACTTACGGAAATCTAAATGTACCATGGCACTTTTCAAATTGCTCAGCACCCTGTGGCATTTGCCATGGGGATGTCCAAAATGACCATAAAGCAATTCAGTGCGACCACTGCCTAAACTGGATCCACACACAATGCCGCGCAATAGCTCACAATGAATACAAACGATTAATAAAATCCTCATGTTCGTGGGCTTGCCCCGAATGCAACAACTTCAACTTCACAAATTCTTTCTTCAGAGATACAGAAAACCCAACGGCAAATCCCTTTTATCCTCTGGACAGTAACAGTCATAACCTAAACGAAACCACTCATAACAATGCAACTAATAGCATAAAAACATATAGACCGAAAAAGAGACCAAACTTCAGATGCATCCTCATAAACTGCCAAACCGTTAAATGAAAGCCTCATACATCGAAGCACTAAGCAATCTACACAATCCAGACATCATATGTGGCAGGGAATCATGGTTAGATCCCTCAATAAAAAATGGAGAAATATTCCCAAGCAACTGTAACGTCTTTAGAAAGGACAGAGAAACATACACTACTGGAAGGGGGTATTTCAAATATCAAAAGATGACCTCATCACAAGCCACCTATCAGACATAGACACTAACAGTGAGAGCATTTGGACTGAAACCGATATAACAGGAATTAAACCAATAATCAAGTGTACCCTCTATCGTGCCCCAAATGACTCTCATGGAACTCAAATCGAAGAACTACACCTAGCCTTTTCTAAATTAGGTAACAAGATCAACACACATAATGTTTTCATTACTAGCGATTTTAACCTCCCTTACATCAATTGGGAAATTCACCGAGTCACACCTAACAAAGGATACAGTACAATTGCTGCCAATAAATTACTTTCTCTTACAGAGGAACATGGACTGATCCAACATGTCATGGAACCCACGCATAGAGAGGGAAATGCCAACAATATTTTAGATCTTGTCTTCACCATTAGACCTGGGTTAATAAAGAAGATAACTGTAATAGACGGAATAGCAGATCATAGTACATCTCTTGAAAAAAAAACATCACACATGAATACTTCTCTCAAAACCAAAACATGACAGTCAATGGCAAGTGGAATCTTGTTTCCACGAAAATCATCAACATTATGAATCAATATGTACCGCACCGTCCCATTACTTCAAGACACAATATTCCCTAGTTCAATAAAGATTTAAAGAAAATGTGCAAAAGAAAGAAACAGCTATACAACAAAGCAAAAAGAACTATACATCCAGAAGACTGGAAAGAATGCTGTGACATCAGGAGAAACATGCACAAACACCTTCGTTCTGCTAGACTATCCTACATAAGTCAATTCCTGACAACAACAATAACAGAGAAATCTAAATCATTTTGGAGCTTCATCTCTAAACTTAGACATGACAACCAGGGTATTGGGGACTTCAACATTGCGGGTAACATCATTAGCGATGGCACACATAAAGCAGACGCCTTAAACAATCAGTTCCTAAGTGTCTTTACAGACGACGGAAATTCCACCCTAACAGATATGGCCAGAAGTCCACATGGATAATTCCCAAACTAACAATTTCACTGAAAGGAGTACTTGATCAACTTTCCAAAATTAACAATTCTAAATCACAACGACCAGATGACATTCCACCATGGTTCTTCAACATACATGCCTCTCATCTAACATCAATAATACGTGACATTTTCCAATCATCTGTTGACTCTGGACAAGTCCCCAATACCTGGAAAGAAGCCAGTGTAACAGCAGTTTTTAAGAAAGGAAGTCGAGCAGAAACATCCAACTACAGACCAATATCCTTAACACCTGGTTTTTAAACTTCTTGAACACATCATACATAGTCACATTATGAAACACCTGGAACAGCACCACATTCTAACAGATCACCTACATGGCTTCCGTGCCAAAAGATCAATTGAAACACAATTAATTTAAACAATCCACGACATAAGCAAATCCCTTGATGAGAAGAAATATGTAGACATGGCCATCCTTGATTTCACCAAAGCATTCGATAAAGTTCCACATAAAAGACAAAATTTAACAAGAGTTAACAAGATTGCCACCCAGAGAGTTATCTCTAGGTGGCAGGTGGACAAGGAAGCCATTTGGCTTATCGAGAGTCCGACCCTTTTATGTATGTGTATCCCGCCCTTCTGAGGTATGTGTCGATTTAATTTTTAAACATATTCACGCTACTAGCACCCACACAATCAGCAGATAATCTGTTCCATTCATTTACAGTCCTTTGTGAAAATGAGAACTTTCTTATATCTAATCTACACTGCTCCTTTGCTAATGTAACTTAATGTCCTCTAGTCCTTCTATCTTTCTTAACTGAGAAAAACATATTGTTATAAATATTTTCATAACCATTAATTATTTTAAACACTTCTATCTGATCTCCTCTCAATCTCCTGGTCTCTAGTGTTGTTAAACCACATTCTTTTAGGCGAATTTCATAACTAAGATCCCTCTGTGTTGGTATCAATTTAGTCGCTCTCCTCTAACTAATCCACAAACTCAAATACTATGTCAGCACAGGCCCAATATCAGCATGAATAAATAGGAAGGAAGGACTCAACGGGTTGTTATAAATGGATCTAATTCAGCATAAACTCAAGTCATTTCTGGGGTACCTCAGGACACAGTACTGGGGCCCCTAATTGTTCTACTTTACAAAAATTACCTGCCAGACAATCTGTCCTCAACTGTTCGCCTTTTAGCAGACGACTGCCTATTATATTCACCGATTAAAACTGACCAATACACATCTGTCCTCCAAAACGATCTGCTGAAACTTGAGAAATGGCAACACACCTGGCTTATGAAATTAAACCCGCTTAATATTATACAATGACAATAGCCTCAAGAAAACTTACACCAAATATCTACACATACTGTGGACAACAACTTAAATATGTTGAATCACACTGTTATCTTGGCATATATATATATATATATATATATATATATATATATTAAATACATTAAATTGGACAATACAATGCAAATCATTCACATAAAAAGCACAACAGACATTAGGAATTATTAGAAGAAATTAAAATAAATGCCCAACCCATATCAAGTCCATAGCTTACACAACCCTTATCCGCCCTATACTTGAATATGTGTCAGCTTCACGGGATCCACATTGCCTAAGAAATATAAAACTCACAGAAAGAACCCAGAGACAAGCCGCCAGATTTTGCAAGAACAACTATTCTAGAGAGCCAAGAACGGTAACACAACTCCTTAAAGACTTCCATTGGGACACCCTCCAATCAAGAAGAAAAACCCAAAGACTCAGCATATTATATAAAATGGAACATAACCTCATAGATATCCCAGTAGAGCAATACATCAAACGCAACACCAGATGCTCACGTAAACATAATAAACAGTTAGTACAAATCAGGCACTCGACAAACATATTTGGAAACAGCTTTTTCCCAGTCACAATAAAAGAGTTGAATTATTTACCTCCAAGCATTGTATCATTGAACTCATTCCATATTAGTATTGCCCAACATATAAAAAAATTAATCCAAAAGAGCCAACATGCGCACTGACGTGATGTGTGACATTTTGCTAGTCAGAATACAAATACATATACAGATACACTCCTGATAATTTATGCAAGTTTGCTATATTACTGTTTTGTTGGCAGTCTGTATTTTCAGAAATTATTCAATATGATTTAGCATTTTTGTAAAAGCCAAATATAGTGGAAGCAAGTGACAACATTCCAGATTATCAGTTATTTGAAAGTTTGTAGGAACCATCTGTAAAAAAAAAGTTGAAGACATTTCTATTTCCCTGGCCATCTTGGATTTTCGTGGTTACCAATGGCAACCAATCTAAGATATTCCATAGTATCAGTATTCCTTGTATGCTCAACTTTCATAATGTATCAGGTTTTCCTATTAAAAAATGCATATTTCTAGGGTAAAAATTTCAAAACAACTAAGCATGATCAGCCATTTTGGATGTTCCTGGTTCCCATGACAACCAATTTAAGAAATTCCATAGTCACAGTATTCCTTGTTGGCTCAGGTTTAATAATGTTTCAGGTGTTCCTATTAAAAATGCATCTTTCCAGGTAAAAATAACAAAACAACTAAGTGTGGTCGGCCATCTTGGATTTACTCGTTCCCATGGCAACCAATCTCAACAATTTCATTCTCACAATATTCCATGATGGCTCAAGTTTAATAATTTATCGGGTGTTCCTAATAAATAAATGCATCCTTGTACACTAAAAATGAAGATGAAATCTTTCATTCAATTTCACTGAATCATCACAAGAAACACAGTATTAAGTGTTAACTGGCTGTCCAGAAACTCAGCACTGAAATGGTTGTGCAAAATATACCAACATTTTAATTTTCTGCATCTGATTCACCCACGCATTGACGTAACAATTCAACCAGTTTGAGCCTGAAACACACCCACGGTGATAGTCTACAACAGTACAGACCTTTATGCGCAACAAAACATAACTCGCCGCAAACCGTCACAGTCTACAAACGTTGTGCGACTAGCATCGGACAATCAATAATATTGCATTGTTCAGCAAAACATGTGCAATGTTCACCGCCGTCCATCATTTTTTTTAATAAACAGCGAAGGATTGCAGTTGTGCAATTGTATTTGCATGTTCTGCTCACTCCTAGAACGCACTACTCCAACGGTGTATTGTAACATGTCCAATATATCGGCGACATGTTTAGCTCCATGGACATTATAATATTGAAATAGTGTTTAACAATTGATAGTTTATTCGCCTTTTTAAACATTGAAATATAAATAAACTTAAGTAATGTGCTGTTTTAGCGGTGCTTCCAAGATAAAAGCAGATGTTTATTTTCGCTGCGATGACATTATCACCACAATAGTTTACTCTCTATATCGGCTACAAGAACACTTCTTTGAATGTTTCATGGGCCTATATTGAAGCTCGTCGGATGTGACTTTATATTAATGTCTAGGCCAGTTTGACCCCTCGCAATCCTCCTGAATGTTACACCCCTTTACTTCGTCCTGTCTGGAGCACACCGCTCTGCTGTTAAAACTAACCTGTCTAACTTGGTCTCACCACCTCACCGTGGCCCTCCTATTTGTATGTCTACTTCAAAGTCTTCCTTGAAAGCTCTTTGATGAGGTTTTCGTTTGGCATACGGCAGACACGTTCAAACCACCGGAGTCTTATATGTCTGATGACATCTGGTATGGATTCAGGGCTGAATGATCTGGCTATCTTGTAGTCTGTCTGCCCTAGTAAGTAGTAGCACCTCTGATAACCCGCAATCAACGCATCTCAAAAACGTAAAGCGACTCCATCTCTTGTGATCGTAGAGTCCAAGTTTATACAACATTGATTGCTATAGGCACAATTAGGGCCCTATATAGACTGGCTTTCATTATTGTTATTGTCAGTTGATCGTTGCTGACAATAGAATGGCAACGACGATGTCTAGTCAACGGAATAGCACTCGCCGGCATGTGTGGAGCCTGGAATTCTTCCGATGATGATCAATGCCTCAGACAACAGCACATACTTTTTCAGGGAGGGCAAATTATGAAGGCGTATGACAATGAAAATGTAGGGGAGATGGGGGTAAATCGCCCCCCTAAATAAACAACTGTTATTGTGTTCATAATTTTAAATATTGTTTTTAAATACTTGACACTGAAACTCACTACTGAAACTGTTCTAAAAATGATAAAAGTTTCGTTTCATCGAATTTATATGTTTAGGTCCTGCAACCCAGAAAGTGCACCCTCTGCAATATGTCCACTTTGCCCCAGGGATGGGGCAAAGTGTACACTCTTTGTGTGACATCAAAACCCAACCCAACCAAGCTAGGAAACGAACGAAAACGGAACGAAGACGAAATCATGATCTGGTCGTAAACAGCATTTCTTAAACATCACGTGAATCAGGTATTACTGTTAAACGGATACATACATCAATCGTGTTGCATTCGAGGTTTATTATCAATAAATGTAATGGTAACTAAGCAAACATGAACGTATGATTGGTTGTTGTTGACTTTAAACTGTTTTGCACTGATCACATACAAAAGCACGTTCGGCATCGATGCCGCTGCGTGCTTCTTAGATTTACTTAATTCATGGCAAACAACGTGTAATTGCATTAACCAAATTGGTAAGCATCCTTAATGTAACTTAAAGCAAGTTAAAGGTACTTCGTTCTCCTTAAGTAACTCAACAAAGATGAACGTCTTACTGGTTAGTGTCGACTTTGACATGGTTTGCATGCACTCACGCATACATCATATGTACACACACGCATACACGCATTCAAACATTCACACTTACACGCAAACAAACACACAAGCATTCCCGCACACACGCATGTACACATGTACTTATCCACGCATACATGCACGCACGCACTCACGTACAAACGCAAATACATGAAAACACATATATACACACACGTTCACCTATACACAGATACTCATGCCCACATACACTCATACGCATATAAAATATACACACTAGAGGCACACAGGCATACCCCACGCACAAAGGCATACACGCGTACACACATTCTTATAGACAAAGACATTCTATTCAGTCGAACTTACCTTCGGCTTGTTCACATCGAAGACGCTGGTTTCAGCAACATCGTGCTTTAAATACTTTCTTTTGTTACGAAACCTTATCTGACAATACATCCTACCACATCGTAAATATGGGCGAACCTAGCGTTAGATTTCTAGACTGACGTCATGTATGTACGTATGTGCATGTACTGTATGAACACACATATTCACCACACACACACACACACACACACACACACACACACACACACACACACACACACACACACACACACACACACACACACACACACACACGCACGCACGCACGCACACGCACGCATTTATTAGTAGGTTCACATTTATATATTACGAAAAATAAACAAAGTAACGTTATTACAAAGAGTTTAAATATGCAAAATATAGCACTATTTCCCATTTTGCCAACTGAATCACCCACCATTGGCTTGTCAGATCAAACATATCAAAGTTGCGATATAGCAGGCCCTCTACTATCGTGACCTATGTAGCTGTGTACCACAGGTATTAATACGTCGAGTATTTTAGAAGTCAACACATATCGAGCGATTGGCATCAGGCAATACCGCTGACGTCATCCTTTTCTTGCCATTTTGTAGAACAAATATAGCAATATTATACTGCTAAGTAAAAAAAGGATGGCAATAGCCATCTAACTATATAACGCCACACTGTTTCGAGATGAAAACTGCCCGGTGTATACAACGATTATGCAATCATACTCAGGCTGAAAGGATCCACACAATAAATCTTTATCGCCACATATACTGCTATATTGTAAACTCAATGTTTCATTCTTTGGACATCCAAGTAGTTCGTATTACGTTTATGTTTTTTCTTGCGGCTGCCTCTACAATACACACTTCATGAGTATAGCAAGGGAACGTATATTGTTCATGTTACATGATCTCGTTGATGTGATACTTCAACTTATTCGATTTCTGTGCCGTGTGTCTCTTGGGCGGTGTTATAATAAAAAACAAATTTATCATACCGAGTGTGATGTTTTTAGACGCAAAATTCGTCATCATCTCGTTCATATTCATATTCACCAACATCTTCATTCTCCTACGCTTCACCGTCATAGTTTTGATTTTATTCGTTTTAATCCCGATAATAATATTATTGTTTGTCTTCTCTGCTTATATCTTCTTCACCTTCTTTATATTAGTTTTATTCAACATCTCGAAATTCATCATAATCATCAGCATCACCATCATCATCATCATCATCAATATACCGTTCTTCGCAATTCTCAACTTCGTCTTCACGTTAACCATTTTTTGTATATGCATACGCACCACCGCTATTGTCTTCTTGATCTACGATAGTGAGATATTTTGTTTTAACAAAACATGTGTATGTGACGTAGGAAAACTAAGCACCAAATTTAAAATAATGGGTTTTATGACTAGAGGTCATTGCACCGAAAAATATAAATTTGTTTACGAAATTAGCATTGATGTAATGTGTTATGCTACTCACTAAGTCAGATATGGCTGATAATCAACACTAATAATTACGTCACTAGATGAAGCGACAATCCAACATAGTTGAAGGTAACGTGATTCCAGTGTACTCACTAAGTCAGATATGGCTGATAATCAACACTAATAATTACGTCACTAGATGATGCGACAATCCAACATAGTTGAAGGTAACGTGATTCCAGTGTACTCACTAAGTCAGATATGGCTGATAATCAACACTAATAATTACGTCACTAGATGATGCGACAATCCAACATAGTTGAAGGTAACGTGATTCCAGTGTTATTGACACAATGCTTTTGCGACATGTTTAGGTAATAATTGCATCACGGTGAAAGTTTGTCGATTTCAAGCACGTGGTTGCACAACAAATGTCACCTTCAAGAACAAGAACAAGAACAAGAAGTTTATTTGACCCCAAAAATATAACACAATGATAACACAATAAACATGTCAGGTATATGCATTATCATAAATAAAATGCATGTAATTATACACCATTTCTTAAAGGCAGAAATAATAAGTGATTAAAGCAGAACATTTACCTTTTGTTTTAAGACTATAGAATGTTGCTGAATGTTTAAGTTTATCTTCATCAGATCGTCGGCATGGGTAAGACAACGCACTGTGGTGTAAGGAAAGCTTACAACATATTCCATTATCACATTGTTATTCGCTCTAGAGAATACACAAAAGGTGAGCAGTGCCTCTTCTCGAAACATAGAGCTGTCAAGATTTGAACTTATGGATTTTTCCCGATACAATTGTGACCGACGTTTCATTCTAAGGAGTAGACCATCATTTGTTATGACCAGCACGAAGACGGTAGTGTCCGGAGAAAAGAACTTTAGCTGTGTGACGCCAAGACTGCTTTGTAGATCAACTGTGTATCAGCTTCTAATTGTATATTTGTAACAAATTAATTGTTACTGCTTCTTTTCCATCTTTCCACTGTTGTTGTCGTTGAGTTACACTGCCACGTAGTCAGTCAAACCAATTGTTGTTGTCATATAAACTGAATCGCTTCATAGTTATTATATTGTTCTGTTATTTCTCATCTGGCATTAATCTGCATCCTGCCCTTGTCGCCGTTTCTCCCTCGTGGCACATTTGAATAAATCATTCGTGTAGGTGACAAAAACAACAATAATATCATTATAATTTGTCTTTTTATTGGCTGCGAAAGTCAATATGAATAATATATTTATACTAACCTAAATACGTTTGTTAAACACAAGCTTTGTGTCGATAACACCTGGCATACGAGACATTCAATAGAGAGAGAGTTTGTTACATCATCTAGTGACGCAATAATTGTTATCTTACATCAATTGTTTTGTATTGATAAAATGACGCCCAGTCTATGAATCCAGCTGGCGTATATTCGGTACCACAAGGTAATATTTGGCATTTGACTTGGGTTGGCAATTAGTAATTAGTTTTATTGTTCTTAAATAACTGATATGTATACGACTATAGATTATGCAATTGCTATACTATTTTCAATGCAGCTCCCAGCATTAATTTGTATAAACACCAATGTTAAAGTTGTTGTCACTGTGGACTTTTCCATATGTGTGATTTGTATACGTACCGTGTACTCCAGTCCTTTTGCTATTTTCCATAAATGGTAGCAACTTCCATTTACCAGACAGGACTACTATATTCCCATCATAGTATAACGCTTTACTATAACAACGGTTAGTGTGGCAACCCACCATTCATGTCATAGTTTGAGCTATTGACCTATAAACAAACGCCACCTAGTGACTTTACGTATCATTTTAGGGGTGACCACTTCGTAAAAGTAACATGTTTGTAAACGGAAGGTATCGACTTTGCTTCTTTGAGTGGTATATAGAGCAGACAGACAAGGTAAAATTGAGCAAACAGAACAAATAGACAGACATTCTCATTCACAAGAACGCCTCCGTCAGCAAGATTTTGAAGCTTTTGTAGGCAATGCTTGCCATTAGCGCGAACGCGTCCTTGCCTCGTACCAGACGGACCTTTACGTCGACGCCCTTCAGCAGGTCCGGGTCTTCCATAAACACTTCCGCGTGCAGACGTTTCAGCAACTCCACTTCGCTACTTTTCGCGATGTATTCGCGCCGATTCTAATACCCTCCCTTATCTTCCCCGACCGTCTCCATATTTCCGTTGGTGTTCTTACACCACAGACCATCCTCGAGCTGGGTCTCCTTGGCGTCTGCTCAGTAGCTCAACAACGTCTCCATGTTGGTCCGGTACAGGTACGTGTTGGTCGACGGGTTACAAGGATCCCGTTCATCGACATGTCAACTTGACTGAACAACGAGTGCACAAAGTTGTTGACTGGTTCCACGGGACTAGCATCGTCGAGGTCCGAGCAGTCCGCTTTCACCATTTTGGCTTACACGTACTGTCTAACGCTCGACGTATGAACACCTGAACGTTGTCAATTCTTGCCGGCTTATTACCGAGGTAATAAACTGGACAAAATCTTCCTGGAACACGGAGTGGGTACCACCACAACCCATACAATACCATATGATATATAGTGGTGAACACTAAGTACAAAACCCCCAAGAACAAAATGTGTGGAGTGAAATAGCATGTCCGTATTTTCAGCATACCTACGTAAGTGAAACCAGCAGAGCTCTGGGAGCCCGACTTAACCCTTTATTGGACGCTGTTGTCCCGAGGCAACTTTTATATTTTTGCTTGGTCTATTGCCATATTTGAAGAAAAAAAATACCAGTAGCATACAACGCCACAATCGGCTAAGACGGAAATTAAATGTCCATGGGAACGAGTGAAAGTTCAAAGAACTATTCAACTGAATAAATGTATGTTATTTGGATGCATTAGTTATTGTATCGCGCTAGTTATCATTAGTTAGCATTAGCGAGCAAAGTTGTCCAAGCTGTGTTGTTGAACAAAATATGACGACGAAAATATATTTTGTGTATTGTTTTAATTTGTCTACAAACTGCCATGGTAATGCCGTCGAGTCGAGTGAGTTGTAGCACAGGGAGTGCTTTTCCGTTGGTGATGCTACTAAAAAGCAACTCTGAAATATGTGATTTTAACAAGCTCTAGTTTATTGGAACGTACGTGTAAACACTTTCTATGTTCCCAGTTTTCTTCATTAATTCAGTAGAAATTGCTTTAATTTGATGAAATAACAAGCAAGGTTTTGAAATTTGCGGATGATACAAAAGTGTTTAGAAGGATTAAAAGTGATGAAGATAGACAGCATTTACAAGATGATCTTGACAGGATGATCAAATGGTCTGAAAAGTGCAAATGCTGTTCAATTTTGGGAAATATAAATGCCTCCACACAGGACAGAACAGGTAGAATATACAATGGGGGTACTGTACTAAGTACTACTTTAAAAGAAAAATACTTAGGGTTAACCATTAGTGCTGATATGAAGGTTTCAGAGCAGTACGGTTAATTAGGCGAAATGTAGCGTATAAGGAAAAATAACTAATAATAACGCTGTACAAAACAATAGTGAGACCTCATTTAGAATATTATATACAAGCGTGGAGGCCATATCGCAAGAAGGACATATATATGCTAGACAGAGTACAGAGGAGAGCGACTAAAATGATACCAAAACTGAGGGATCTTAGTTACGAAATTCGCCTAAAAGAATGTGGTTTAACAAGACTAGACACCAGGAGATAGAGAGGAGATAAGATAGAAGTGTTTAAAATAATAAATGGTTATGAAAATATTGATATAAATATTTTGTTCCCATTTAAGGAAAATAGAAGAACTAGATGACATGACTTTACATTAGCAAAGGAACAGTGTAGATTAGATATAAGAAAGTTCTCATTTTCACAAAGGACTCTAAATAAATGGAACAGATTATCTGCTGATTGTGTGGGTGCTAGTAGCGTGAATATGTTTAAAAATAAAATCGACACATACCTCAGAAGGGCGGGATACACATAGATAAAAGGTTTGGACTCTCGATAATCCAAAAGGCTTCCTTGTCCTACTGCAACCTAGAGTTAATTCTCTGGGTGGCAATCTTTTTAAATCTTGTTAAATCTTGTAATGGTACTGCTTCCAGTTTTGGAAACTACTGTTCGTCGAAGTAGGCTAGCCATGTGTAATGAATGGGAGAACGGCAGGCAATGAAATCTGATGCCCGGACAGTGGAACGGAAATGAAGGCGAGGAAGATCTGGACTGTGTAAAGAGAGATTTAGAAGGATTTGCACAAGTGTGTAGATATAGAGGAAACGGAGACTGTTGGTGGAGTGAGAAGTGCAAGAAAAGTGAGAGAAAAGAAACACGTATAACTGAAATCAAGGAACTGGGATACAAAAGGAGAACAACAGTCACTATTGGATATGCTATTGCGGTCGTTTTTGGCTCCCTACGCCAACATTTTGCATTTTTAGCAATTAATAATACGGTGCAATATATACGTCCTAAATATTTTATTGTGCGCAAATGATAGTACTGTTTGTCTAATAATCACTGCTTGAGAGACAAAATAAACGATTTCTATCAGTTGTACTCGTTTTTTGATACCGTCTCCCCAAGTGGCAGTGCACTCGTATACATGAGAATAATAAAAACACATACACATATTGTGTTTATTACTCATTGTATTCGCACCACTGGAAACACGAAACGTTCGTGACTAGTGACGCCATTACTGGTATTTAATATCCATCGGTTTGCGAATGTGACGAAACAGCCAGTGTGAGTATTGAACAGTTTCAATCACATTGACATTGTTTGAAATCTTTCCTACCTTCCTGTCAGCTGTGACTTTTGTTCGACACTCAGCATTTCACCTTGCATTAACCACTTTAACCAGTAGGTACAGCAGCTGATTAAAATTATTATTCATTAATTAGCAACAAACAAAAGGCAATCGATGTCATTGTTACCATGTTTTGAATTTGCACTTTTTCCCACAGCAATTTAACTTCCACCATCGGAATCGCAGCAAATGAGGAGGCCCTGATAAATGCGTCATGACTTTGCACAGGCGCTACATGAGGTATGTCTGACCATCCAATTTGTCCACTGAAAAATGTAAATAACTACCTTTATGTTTGCACATACTTCACCAATGGGTAGGTCACGGGCCAATGGTCCTTATTGAAAAGGGTTAGTAGAGATCAACACCCAGGAGAAGGTACACATGTTAGAGCATTAATAAACATTTGGCAAAGCACTAGAATATTGAAGTAATGTTAGTTGTCCGGGAAAATAAGCGTCGGGACTTCTGCCGTGGCGAAGTTGCTATGCATGGACCGGACGTTGGGCCGAGACAATAAAGTCAGATACTTTAACGCTATTGTCCCGACGTTTGGTGTTGGGCTAATTTTAGACGAGGGGATCCTGGGAAACCCCAAATAGTTTTGCGAAGAGCGCAGACGCCTCCCGTTACTTCCTTTCGGGCCACATTCGTGTGATTCGAGTTGTAAACACGGAGCTTAGAAGTGTCATATTATTTACCCTGATTTTACGTTGATCCTCATATTTTACAATGTAATCGTGGATATATAGGAAGGGAGTCAGACATTGACTCGCGCATTCCTCTCCCTATTCTTGAGGTATCTGTCTATGTGTCCTTTTTTCGTGCAATGTTGGTTGACATTATCATGATGACATGAACCGCTGACGCTGTCGCTGGCGTTGCCTCCGTAAATTATTTCTCTATTCCATTCAGTCACAGTGACAGGTCAAAATACGTGTCACTGAAATCGCTTCACGCTCTTAGCCTGTTTTAATATACTGTCTGGTCTTGCAGTGGTTCAAGTGACATACAAAGAGCGATTTACACAGCGCAGATAGGACGCACGGTTTTTGGTCAAGTCCTACGCTTTTTTGTGATTTTGTCTTTGAGTAAATTACGATGTTTGTATTTCGCCTGTCTATTTTCGTAAAAATTTCACTCAAAACGATTTTTCTAACAGGTTGTTTTCAAAGCATTTAAAACACACGTGTTAAAGATTTAGAATATGTCAACATTGATACGGAAATATAATTTTTTGTTCAATTTTTTTATCAAAACAGCATAAAACATTAGGACGCACGATTTCTGCTCCCACTAGAATACCTTGTCTCAATTGACTCGATTAATGATGTCAAATGCCTTCAATCTCTTAAAAAAGTTCATATTACTAAATTCCAGTATCATTCTGGTCATCCTCTGTTCATCACTACTTCGTCTTATATGTCATGGCTCAGTGTTCACCATGTAGATGCACCTAGCATAGAGTTTGCCTTCTTGCAATCTTGGATGGCTTAGTTTAGGCTCAGCACACTGCTCGGTCACATCCAGTCTGTCTGTTATTATTACTCCAAAGTCTTTCTTTTATGTGATATTTCTATAGGGTCATTTCTCATGATGCAGTCGTGTTCTCTCTTCTTGTGGCCGTACTGCACTCCTCGTGGACCATAACTAACATAGGATTTGTCTTTTTGAACGTTTTGGAACACACTGCTTTAATTTAAATAGTATCTCAAATTTGTTTAGTATTATCAAGTCTAAGTCTTTATCTTTGTGTCAGGTTTCTACAGCGTCATTTTCCGTGATGCAGTGGTAGTATTATAATATTCTTGTGGAAACTGTTGTTTTGTTAAAGGAAGTTTTTTCATTTTCGAGATGGAATTACTCTTTTAAGTCTTAGCAAACAGAGGTGATCTGGCAGATGATTGCCGAAAAAGTGAATGTTGTGGGTGGCAGTGGGCACACAGTGGCCCAGGTAAAAAGATATGAAAAGACATGAAACAGGCCATTTGACAAAGATGGCTCAAATAAAAACTAGAGAACTTGGCGAGGCTCATCGTCAACACGAAGATAGCAGATGGTTCAGAGGGTAAGTGTCTTGTAATATTGCATTAAAATTTACATCACCTTAAATTATTTATATGTTGTCTTGTTTCAATAACAATACATTTGTTCATAGCATTACTCTGACAAATCTGTTAAGGTAACAGTTGAAGTTCAGTGAAACACCATAACTCTGTAGAGTGCTTTTAGTGGTCAAATTTTCCATAGCATCTTAGTAGGCCTTTTACATATAGAGCGATATAGTGTACACTTGGTGACAGTGGTATTTCAGTGTTGTGTGGGAGTCTCAACCCCTTCTGGTGTTTGTATTTTGCTATGAAAAAGTATTGGATGTCTACATCCACTGATGCCATATATTGGGTGTATGTTGTAGTACCACTGGTTGTCCCATCATCACCCACTCCTGAACAAGAAAATCTGCTTATGATTAACGGCATATGTACTCTAGATATGTCATAATATGCAACACACTAGTGAGAAATAGTCATGTCATCTACAAAACTAAGATATTCAAGAATATGACGAGACCAGCTCTTACTATGTTTGATTGATCAGCTTCTTATCCGGCTGTACGAAGTCATGGACAGCTTCTTATCCGGCTGTACGAAGTCATGGACAGAAACCAAGGAAGAGGGATTCACCTTTCAGTGCGTGGGGTGTTGGAAGGTGAAATGTCTGGAGAAAGAGGTAGCTAGATTGGTAGATATTGTGAAGGGGATGGAGATGAGAATCAGCAAGGAGACAGATGGAATGGAGAGAGACGACAGGGATAAAGTTGGGAATACTGTGAAACTGAAGGAGCAGAGTAGTGGCAACAAGACCGAGGAAAGGAGACTGAGAGGAGGGAAGGTGATCGGAGGGGAAGAAAGTGGAGGATCGACGACAGGAAATGTGACAGGTGTGAAGGTGGCAGGAGAGAAAGTGACCGTAGAGAAAGAGGTAGGAGGGAAAAAGAGACGGGAGAGGAGAGAAGGAAATGCAATGGGAGGAAAGATGACGGGAAGAAAGGAAGTGAGAGTACATGTGACAGAAGAGAAGTCGGGAGGGACGATGACAGGAAGAAAGGTGACAAGAGAAACAGCGTCAGGAAAGAATGGAACGGACGAGATTGTGACGGGAGAGCAAAAGACATGGCAACAAGATTACAACCAGACAGATGCAAACCGTAGAAAGAGCTACACTGAGGCAGTGATTGAGGGGGCAATGAGGAAAGAGAGGGTGTTTATGGGCGATTCGATTATGAGAAAGACAGATAAGACTCTAAGCGAGGGGGAGGACGTCGTTGTTTATCTACCGGGGGCTAGGATAGAACATGTAACTGAAAGGGTAGAGAAGGTACTGGGGCATGGCAAAGGAGGGTCTATACTAGTACATGTAGGGACAAATAACGCAGAGAGGGAGGGAACAACTGGGATAGTTCAGAAGTACAGACAGTTAGTGAAGAAGTTAAAGAAGACAAGAGTAGAACAGATTATCCTCTCAGGAATGTTGCCAGTAATGGGAGGAAGGGGGCCGACATATAGAAACTGCAAGAGGATGACGATCAACGCACTAGTTGAGCAGATGTGTAAAGAAGAGGGGGTGGGATTCGTAGAGTTATGGGGATACTTTGTTGGGAGGGAAGATATGTACATGAGAGATGGCCTACATCTAAGTGGAAAGGGGGCAGCAGTTTTCTCAGAGAACTTGCTGCAATCTGTTGACAATGGGACAGGCTGCATCTATTTAAACTAGATTCGCAGGGGGGATTCACAGAGAAGCCTGAAACTGGAGGCATAGATAAAGACAGCAGAAATAAATCGGCAAAGAACAGCCTGGAAAACTGTTCTGAATCAGGATATAAATGCATTTGTTTAAATGCAAGGAGCATAATAAACAAAAGAAGTGAACTAAACATTATGGTAGAAGATATTGACCCTCACATAATAGGTATAACCGAATCGTGGGCCACCACTGATATATCAGATGCCGAATTGGGACTAACAGGATATGTAATGTTTAGGAAAGATAGAATAGGAAGAAAGGGAGGTGGAGTTATTTTATATATTAAAGAATCTATCCAGGCTTATGAAATAAAAGTAGAAAGAGAAGCAGATTGCGAAGAAGCTGTTTGGTGTAACATAGTTACAGGAAACTCAACGTTAACAGTTGGGTTAGTTTATCGAAGTCCAAGCATAAGCATAGAAGAGAATGAAAAAATACAAAACGCTATAAGGGAAGTAAGCAAACGGAACTGTATTATTATGGGGGACTTTAACCATGGGCATATACAATGGAAATCTCTACAGAGTATGGGGAGTGAGGACCACAAGTTTTTAGTTTGAGTACAAGATAGTTTCCTTTCTCAACATGTGCTAGAACCAACCAGGGGAGAGAATGTGTTAGACTTAGTTTTGTCCTCACAGAAAGAATTAGTTGACAATGTCAAGATATGTGAGCCACTGGGGAGTAGTGATCACAACCAGATACATTTTACCATCAAAGTAAAATCAGAAAGGAATAGTAAAAAGCAGTATAGGAGAAATTTCCACAAAGGAAGGTATAAGGACATGAGGAAATATTTAGCAAAGATAGACTGGAATAACACACAGAAGAATAAGACAGCAACCGAATGCTGGAATATCTTAAATAGTGAAATTAAGTGCATAGTCGATAAATTTGTACCTTTCAAAAAACAAGGGAAACGGTCTAAAAAGAAACACTTATCGAAAGAAGCCATTAGAAAAATTAAGTATAAACAAATGATGTGGAAGTCATATAGATGTACTGGAAATTATGAAGACTACAACATTTATAAAGAAGCACTTAATCAAGCTACAGCTGAAATTAGAAATTCAAAGAGAAGCTATGAAAAAAATTAGCTAGTAATATAAAACATGACAGTAAGAGTTTTTATGCGTATATTCGAAGCAAACAGAAAGTTCAGGATAAGGTCGGTCCTCTAGAAGATAGTGCTGAAAATACAATATCAGAGGGATTCTTAATGGCAGAAGACCTGAATGAGTATTTTAGTTCAGTGTTTACCAGGGAAGATATTAGTTCACTGCCAGTACCAGAGGCTAAGTTCAAGGGGGCAGATTCAGACTATTTAGGACAGTTAGTTGTAACCACGGAAATGGTAGCTAAGAAAATAAGGGCTATGAAGGATAATAAATCACCTGGAGTGGACGGGATTCCGCCCAAACTACTATTGGAAATTGTAGAACAAATTAGCGTACCGCTTGCAACAGTTTCAATTTGTCATTAGAAGAGGGAGTGGTTCCTTTAGAATGGAAAGAGGCAAACATTATACCGTTATTTAAAAAGGTTCGAGAAACAAGTCAGAGAACTATAGACCAGTGAGTTTAACATCAGTGATTTGCAAATTATTAGAAAGACTAATTAAAGATCACATGGTGGATTTTCTTGTTAAACATAACTTGATAAGCCCATCTCAACATGGGTTTCTAAAAGCGAGGTCATGCTTAACAAATATGTTATGTT
>JAHLWY010000504.1:0-71633 GCA_020002185.1 Paraescarpia echinospica
ACGTGTCTTTCTCATGTTGCTTCTCTTTATGGCCTCATATTACATGCATGTGACAGTGACAAGCACGTTCAAGAGGACAGTGGTCGTGTACACAGACACACGTGTCTTCCTCATGTTGCTTCTCTTTATGGCCTCATATTACATGCATGTGACAGTGACAAGCACGTTCAAGAGGACAGTGGTCGTGTACACAGACAATCGTGTCTTCCTCGTGTTGCTTCTCTTTATGGCCTCATATTACATGCATGTGACAGTGACAAGCACGTTCAAGAGGACAGTGGTCGTGTACACAGACACACGTGTCTTCCTCGTGTTGCTTCTCTTTATGGCCTCATATTACATGCATGTGACAGTGACAAAGCACGTTCAAGAGGACAGTGGTCGAGTACACAGACACACGTGTCTTCCTCGTGTTGCTTCTCTTTATGGCCTCATATTACATGCATGTGACAGTGACAAGCACGTTCAAGAGGACAGTGGTCGTGTACATAGACACACGTGTCTTCCTCATGTTGCTTCTCTTTATGGCCTCATATTACATGCATGTGACAGTGACAAGCACGTTCAAGAGGACAGTGGTCGTGTACACAGACACACGTGTCTTCCTCATGTTGCTTCTCTTTATGGCCTCATATTACATGCATGTGACAGTGACAAGCACGTTCATGAGGACAGTGGTCGTGTACACAGACACACGTGTCTTCCTCATGTTGCTTCTCTTTATGGCCTCATATTACATCAGGGGCGTAGGCAGGATTTTGTATTGGAGCGGGCCATCTGGCATTCAAGCAAGCAATGAGTAGCGGTATATGACACACGCACGCACGCACGCACGCACGCACGCACGCACGCATGCACGCACACACTCACACACACGTATGTATGTATATAATTATTATATGTGTGTGTTTGTGTGTGTGCGTGCGTGCGTGCTTGCGTGTGTGTGATGAGTCGCTGGCGTTCAACCAATATTATAAAAAAAATCCGTACCGCTCTGGCGGCGTCGAGTGAGCTTCACAAAAATGTCCCTGTCATGTGTAACGTTGTCGCTTATTAAAATTAATCAATTCACAATACGAAGTTCTGACTACTCAGTGGAAAATCGACTACATAAATTGCTTTGGCCGGTTTGGCAGGTTGCAACTTAATCTTAGTCTAGTAACTAATCATCTTTCCGGGCAACTATCATTTTGCATCCTTGTGTTGATATATTAATAGGCATTAGCCATCAAACACATTGTGAATGATGACATATTCGTTGCCCTGTAATCTCTTGGACTGCAACCTGCTGGATGCTTATCGCCTACGGCAGAAGTAACGGGATTCCTCTACTTTTGGTAACTCAATCCCATTTGAATGATGACAAATGTCTTTGCCAAAGACGTGGAAATCATACACAGGCACCCCTATAACCTCTGTACCTTGTCACTCTATAAATCAGGTAAGTCTTCATTCTCCTATACCCTCCTAATTTTCCGGGATTGGGGGGGGCGGCATGGCCCCCTTGGCCCCCCTCTGGCTACACCACTGTAGTACATGCATGTGACAGTGACAAGCACGTTCAAGAGGACAGTGGTCGTGTACATAGACACACGCGTCTTCCTCATGTTGTTTCTCTTTATGGCTTCATATTACATGCATGTGACAGTGACAAGCACGTTCAAGGGGACAGTGGTCGTGTACATAGACACACGCGTCTTCCTCATGTTGCTTCTCTTTATGGCTGGATTCAGTAAAACCAACTATTGGGTTGTACTTGGTAGTTCTTGAAAATTATTATTCTGCATCGCGCCGCGGTAATTTAACCTTCTCCGCTGCCTCGGCTCTCGGCTGACATCGAAGACGAGGGGTGGCGGTGGGAATATTTCTCGCGGGCCGCAGCGACGTTCAACATTTTTGAAGCTCATCAGAAACCTCCAGTTGCACCTCATTGACAATCGCCACGAAAAAAAAACATCTTATGGATTCCAGAATACTTCGATTTGCCCATTGACGCTCGCCAAAACCCACATGCACGCTCAGATTTTTTCGGGGGGGAGGCAGAACCATAATATGTCTGCCCTCAGCGAAATTCCAGGGGCAGTTACCCCTTTGCACCCTGTTCCCACGCATATGACTCACCATAAAAACGAGCGCAGTGGCTCGCAGCAGCATCTTAATTGTATATTAGAGTGTGCACGTGTCTTTTACGACCAGCACGTTACTCCAAACTTGTCAATGTGACGATGATAAAGAAAACGATAGGGCTGAACTATTGTCCAGTGGCAGACCAACGGATGTGGAATATTTTATGAACTATGTGCGATCAACAGTAACATTGAAGGCATTCCGGCAAACATCTAACTCACCTATTTTGCTTCTAATATGGGATCGGGCAAGTATTTTGTTATAAAAAGCCATTTTTGACCTAATACCAGTTTTTAATTAATATCTTGAATCTCATAATATTATACCTGTCCAAGGACAACAACATGTACATTTAGTACGCAAAAATAAGATGGATATGAATGATAGTTTTAGACATATCATGTTTTCAAAATGAGGTTTTAGCAGTTTAGCACCTGGCAGGAGACAAACACAAACTTTAAAAATACAACTCAAGCAAATAAATATATGAACACTTGGAAGATACATTTTATATGTAGGCATTAAAACCAGTTTCATTGAGCTGTATTGTGTTGTTTGGTTTTTATCTGACTTTTTGTGACTGGGTTTCCTTTCCCTGATCACATTGAGTCAGGGAAAATCTGTAGTCGCATATTTAACACAGCCACTGTTTCTTTGTAATTTTGTAAATTTGGATATTCGTTTTAAAATATATTAATGTACATTTCAAAATGATTTGGTCGTATAACAAAAGGAACAACCAGCCTACGTTCTTATGAAAGTTATAACTAAATGTCGTCGATCTCGGCCCGCCGTGCATTCTACCATCGACATTACTTTATTATATGATATTATATTTGCTTTAATTTGATATATAACGTAAATATGTACGTTATTTCCAAAGTAGAGTAAAAAATATATATTATTTAGTAAATACGATTTCCCATGCGTATCCATAGATCGTATGTGCAATTTGAAAGTCGGTCTAAATAGCAACGACATGCCAACATAATTATTATCGCCGGTCGGACATGGGCATAGCAGCACCGTTTGCCGACATTCCTGTTATTGACTAAATATTTCGTGATTCCCTAATCGTTTTTAACGTAACACATACATGTTACAGTATACATAAAACATATTCGATCATGTAAAGTGAGATAACAAACAGCGAAAATAGCACAAAGAATGTTTAGCAAAATATCAGTTAACGACGGGCATCGCGTGCCTCTCACATCAAATATCGACTTGTACAATAGCGCCCATTGCTAACGGTGTGTGGATCAGTCTATTTTATCGCGATGGGAGATCCACTTTTAACAGTAAACAAATACTCAAATTATTCGCTACACGTTATCAATACAATATTATTTGTTGTGTAGATCATGTTGGTTTGCAATTAGGAACCATAATATGCCGTAATATCTTGCATACGCATCGACAAAAATATTAGAAACATAACTAACGGCACGAGTAGCTAAGCGTCGGTACTCGGGTAAAATTCACAAATCTTTTATCTTTCATGTGTCGGCGCGGCAACAAATTTAATGTAGCTAGCCGCTCACCGCCCGATTGTCTACGCTGCGACGCATCTCGACGGTCGTAGCCAAATCGCGTATGATCGTAAATGTAGGTAAAGGTAAGTTCTTATATAGCGCAGTATCCAGTCCTCAGGACTGCTCAAAGCGCTTTACACTTTACTTCTCTGGGAAGAATTCAGCCACGCTGCAATTAATGCGAGAAGACTATTCGTACACAAATATCCACCACTGTCTATCGCCAAATATCCACCACTGTCTACCACTGTCTATTCATACAGCTGGGTGAACTGAAGCAATGTAGAGTAAACGAACTTGCCCAAGGTTCGACACCGCCGCACTGGATTCGAATCCACGTTCTCTCAGTTGAGAGTCCGGAGCTCTTAACGCTGCGAGACTGCGCTCTACATAAGCTTGTGACTGGCCTACGACTGACCGCCGCACACCGCTACGATTGTTCAAAACTGGATATTATAAACCTAGCGTTATTCTTATATTCACCATAAATGTTACTATTATTGGACACACCAACTTTTTCTAGATTTTAGAACATTTCACTGCTACTGCGTACAAACGTAACTTCCCGGTTAGCTGTGACGCAGCGAAGGGCAAATTGCCGTTAAAAACTATTATATGTGTTTGTTATGGTAATTACCAACAAAACAAGTCGAAAATGTAGGCGTACATTTGTCTTGGTAAATTAGGCATAGTACAAATTAAAACAAATACATCGCAATTACAATTGCAATTTTAAAGTTGATAATGAAGATTATGATTACCATATGTGTTCTTTTAAATAAATGTTGCTCGAACAACTTTATTATTTGCAATATTTGTAGAAGACGACTGTTCATTGCAATAAAATTTAGTACAAACGAAGTAATACCATTGAGAGTGGTGTGCATCGAGTTTTAACCAACTTTGAAGGCGTGATGCAAAGCCTGTTACAGAGTAGATTGTACACGACGGTCTATATAGCGTGCATGAGAGGAATGAAGACGGAAAATTGTACAGTTTCCGAGAATCACATCGAAGAAGTTAATTATGCCTTCGACCGGTATTGGACCAGTCGGGGTGTCCTATGTTGGACCACTGGATCAATATAAGACACCCGTGGTCCACTATACGTACCATCCCAACACACATGATATATGAAAATGTGTCATATTGAAGTTTCTGCATGTGTATATTAGACTCCTACTTATGGCTCGGGGCCTTGTTGAGTAAGAGGGGAGGCCTACATTTTTAAACACGGGGTATATTATTTTCTGAAATATTCACTTTGTTGGACAGTTTTGCTGGAATATGCGGGAAACTAAAAAACGAATAATATTTGTTTCTTCAAAACACCTCATTATTTTATTGATAATACAATCACCACACGTTGCTTAAAGTTTGATAGACATGACTATTATTTTCACAGACAAGCAAGAATGTGACACTGCCTCTTATTTTGTTATCAATGGTCAATAATTGCATTACCGTGGCAACATTTAAATTTTTTGTTAGCGAAATCTCACCACATATACCAACATTTGATTGGTAAGTTGATGTGGTTTGTAAAATGTATAGGTTTGCATATGTGGCACGTATACTAAACCCGCAGCAAGCATCATAAGTCGATCACACTCATTTGGGCAAAAACATCCCGTATTCAACTAGCCCCTCCTGCCAGAACGACCAAAACTAAAACACGGGTTTATTTAGTTTTAGATACAGAATACCATTATTATTATATTATATCAAGGAAATACTTGGGAATGTCGCATCTGTTTGATTGATTGAGGCTACAAATTATATTTTCCAGAGGCAAATACGGAAAGTGGACACAAGAGGAACTGGATAGAGCGGTCATGTCATTCAGAAATGGAGACGCCGGCCTCAACGCAACTAGCAGGACCTATGGGATTCCGAAGGCTACCCTGAAGCGGCACCTAAACAACAAAAACAAAATCGCTAATGGTCAAGAAAGTATTTTAGTCGCCCTTGCCCTGTGCCGCCAGAGTTTGAGAAAATGCTGGTGGAGCATGTTTAGAACTGGAGAATATGCTGATTGGTATGACCAGGAAAGATTTGATGGATATGGCATATCAGTTGGCTGAAGCGAGTGGGATAAGGCATTGCACTGAAAAACAAGCAGCTAGCAGACATTGGTACCGTGTTATTATGAGGAGACACCCTGAACTCTCCCTCCGTCAAGCCGAGGCAACTTCTATTACGAGAGCGAAAGGGTTCAATCGTGAGAGTTTGCATGAGTTCTACGATAAACTAGAAACTTTGGTTGACACGTGCTGATTCGATGCTACAAACATCTTTAACGTGGATGAATCGGGTATAACAACTGTGCAGAAGCCTGGCCGGGTCCTTGGGAAAATAGGGAAAAAGCAAATCGGATCTCTTACTAGTGGTGAGAGAGGCTTTACTACAACAGTGGTGTGTACCATGAGTGCAGGGGCAACTATGTTCCACCAATGATAATTTCAGGCATAAACGCATTATAGAATCACTGGAAGCGTCAAAGTGAATAATGAATCAGGCTGGATGAACAAGGAACTCTTCGTTGTCTGGCTGAAGCACTTTGTATATCATGTTGGCTGCACCAAAGACAAACAAGTTCTGTTGATTCTTGACGGTCATTCGTCACACACGCCCGGGACCATGGAGTCGTCATATTATATCTTCCTCCACACACAACGCACCGTCTCCAACCCCTTGATCGGGTTTTCTATAAACCTGTGATGACATATTACAATGAGGAATGTGACACTTGGCTGAGGACCAAACAAACTACAGTCACCATCTCCTCAGTCTGCCGTATCTTCGGAAGGGCATACGTACGCTCTGCTTCCATGACAACTGCTGCCAATGGTTTCAAGTGCACAAGCATTTGGCCTTGTGATCGGAACATATGGACTGATGCAGATTTCGCCGCGGCTGGAAGGTTCAAGTTGTCCTACTCGGAAACTGGTATAGATGTTCCATCGAATTCTGCCAGAGATGGCACTATGCAGAATGACAACTCGTCAAATACAACAAACTCGTCCGCGAGCGAGCAACAGTCCAACAACCGAAGCCTGTCCACGTGCGACCGACAGTCCATTGATCCATGTCCGCCCACAAACAAGCAACAGCTCAATGAGCTGAGGTCATCCACAAGCACCAGGCATAATAGTTTCAGGCATGTCACAACCAACCCATGCCCATCAATGAGCGATCAACAGTCTAACAAACCCAGCCTGTTCGCAAATGAGCAACAACACTCTAATGACCCAAGCCCGTCTACAAGCGAGCAACAATCCAACAACCAAAACCTGTCCACGAGCGAGCAACAGTCCAATGATCCATGCCCATCCAAAAGCAGCAGACAGAGTGGTTTCTGGTGTGTCGCAACCAGTGCAGATGGACGTTGTTTCTTCCGAGCCGTTGTTATTTGTCAAGATCTCGATATGCAGTATGCAGAAAGAGACAACGATGGCAATTTAAATGACCTGCGAATGAGAATACGAGAAATGACTTCCGCTGATGCGCTACGATCCAACATGATTGCACATATACTAGACAACTGTGGCCTTTATGAAAACATTGATGAGAGGATGGTGAACGCAGATCTACTTCGGAGACTGTGTTACGCCTCTATCGAGGACAGAATCGCATCGATGGCGAATCCCAGTGAAATGATTGGGGATATAGAGATCGTTGCAACGGCATGCTGTCTACAACGACCAGTGCATGACTGCGTTGGAGAGAGTGTACTTGAATTTGGGACGGAATTTCAGGAGTGCAATTATGGTCAAATACATAAATCTGAGTGAAGATGCTGGTCATTATGAAGCATTAGTCCCAATCACGGGGCAGCTGACTGATCAACCAGCAATGCTGTCTCCCATCCCAAAACCAGCGATTTCTATGGTCAAGAGAAGAACCACCAAGTCGGAAATCATAACCTCCAGTCCCTATAAAAAAACTTTAACAACAAAAGTCAAAAGGCACAAAAGTATGCATAAATCAACAGTTGACAAAATAAATAGAATCTGTATTTGGTCAGTCGTTGAACCAACGTTGGACTAGTGTTGGAACGTTAAGCTCGTTTGACTTGAACATTGTTTTGATTACACAACGTTGGCCCAACAATTATCACCCAACGTCAACGGTACAATGGCTGTCCCAAAACGGTCTTGCTATTTGGATGTATACCGTGAAATACGCATTATACTGTGCTACCAGAACTGGTACATTTTTCGCTCTTTGTAATTTTTTGATCAATAAATTGATAACTGTTATTAACTGAAGTGTACTGATGTTAGACCCTAGCAGCTAGCTATATCACAGCCTCACGCACGTTTACCTATTTATTCTGGGTAAAGCAAAATTCAGTTGATGAATCTGCATGACTTTTAATCAAGAAGAGACCTGTCTAAATTCTTTAGTATATGACATTTTGATGAAACGCTGATGTTGTATCAGTTATGGAATATTCAAGACTTTCTGAAATCCAAGATTTATATAATGGTGTGTGTGTACGTGTAATTTTTCCGTATCAAAATGCTTTATCAATTTAACATAATGAAATTGTGCTTTGATTACTGATTAATTTTAGTGTGACACCCCTAGTATAAATTGAATGAATAAGGAAAAAGCAAACAATCAATATTTATCGATTAACTGCTTTATTAATTATTGTTCAATTATGTATACGTAACACACATTAAACAAACCCTAAATTACCAATTAATAATGCTTTAACTGAAACTTCGGATTACGTTGGTAAGCTAATTAACATTTTACCACACACCCGGAAGACTTTCATGTTTGGTTATGTTCAACTGCGCATGCTGTTCATTGTAAAACGCGAACGTAATTAAACGAAACGGTTCCTGGGAGAGGACATAGCAAAAACAGCGCATGCCGTCCATTGTAACATGCGAACGTAATTAAACGAAACACTTATTGCCAGGCAGCAAGTCCATATATGGTCCGTGGGCCCATATTATGAGGGCTGGCCTGTAGGATTCTACACTCGGGATCCACATGAGACCCATATGCCTATGTGTCAACTGCATGTCTCGTTGCCGTGTTAAACACGCTGATGACGATGTGCAGTAGCCCACATTTCGGTTCTATTAATTGATATCCATCACCCAAACATTAGACTCGAGAATGCGATCAAAATCAGCACGGAAGTCTGGGTAGTTTTCGTAGTTGGTTGGCACCTCCAACACATTTCCACATGTATGACCAATGGGCCGTTTCTCGAATTCTGACATGGTCACAAAGATGACTTGAATCCGTGAGCAAGAAAGTAAGTCACTTCCGGTGCAGAATCGCAGGAAGTCGCCGAGTTTCTTTTCTGAAAGTCCTCTGACATACGTCTGCAAAAATTTGGACACCGTCTTCTCTGATTCGGAAACCTCCGGGGGAAAATCAATGCACTTCACAACCTTCCTGTTCGTCGGAACTAATCCTTCATACAGACGGTTTAGTTCTTCGAATTGAAGATGCCCCATCCTTGGCTGCAATACACTCCTCCAGCACTCGATCACATACATCGGCGTTTGCACGAGTTCCTTATGGGCCATCTCGTCTATAATCATGGCAAAATTTGCTGCGGTTGCAGCCCGCTTGCAATTGTGGTTTTCAAGAAAGTCTTCAAGCTCTATTTCGTCAGCCTTCTTGAAGTTATCCAGTGCAACTCGAATAATATCTCGTTCGACAGTGTCCACGTAGTGGAGGAATTGTTCTCTAAGGTCAGAGAACGCCTTCCCGTACAGAGCATGCTCAATAAGCGTTCGGGCCAGTGCGATCGGGATGTAGCCAAATTCCTTCCAGCCATACAAGATTATTCGCGCTACAGCTTTCCATTTGGACTCGTGAACATCGTGGTAAGGTACTTTCACGTCATTACCAAGAGTGTATCGGCTGTAGAACTCCTCCCAGAACTCAGACAAACAGTCCTTTGCTACACCTTCTCCAACGCTGGCTTCTAGTTCACCATTTGTGCCCTTGCGCCTTATCGATATATTGTCATTCAGAATGTCTGGATCAGAGAACGCTTCGGTCAGTTCATTGAGGCTATTTCCACGACTAATCACGAGGTGACGCAAATTTCGTGGTGTTGAATGGTCAGCAGGTTCGTAGGGAATAGTGACACTGGGGTTCCAAAATTCTCCAGCTTCGACTGGCCCGAATCGTATCTCGGAGTCTAATGAGGCATCGTGTGAAAAACTTCCTCAATAAGGTCATCAACCGCTTGGCGTACATCAAGAGGAGGTGCGGTCTGACACTCTGCAGTGCTGCTACAGGTAGTGGTGTTTACAAAACGTGCAATGTTTTCAACAACGTCGGCAACCGGGGAGGACGATGCACTTTCGGCAGATTTACCATGGCAAGATAACCATGGAAGTGTAGGCAGAGGCGAGTCGATTTCCTCCTCCGATTCACGAGGAGTAGTTCGAAGATAAAACCTTAGGAGTCTGATATTTGTATCTTCATATAGCTGACCGATCTCACATTCTTTGAAGTCAACTAGATCGAAATCGAATTTCGACCTAGGTCCTTTACTGGATTCTCTTCCTGGGAAAAACTAATCTATTGCAATGGTAAGAAGGTCCTTTTTCTTTGCAGATTTTTCTACTCGCCTTGACCTGGTTCCTCCTCCTTTCTCCATTCGTACTGGCCTGTACGCACCGACATTCTCATCAAAATGTAACCAGCCAATTTTGATTAGCCGATACTTCTTTGCGGCATTCGGACTGCTGGCCTCCTCGCTAGCACCCTCTGTTGATGCTTTAAATTTGTTCTGGAGCTTTTGTAGAAGTGTCGACTTCCTGGTTGGCTGGTTGTCTCCAACATGTCCAGCCAGTTTTCGTTTACAATAGTTGACCAATGCCACTCGATCTCCCACACAGAGGTATTGGCCAAGCATCTCGTCACTCATCAGAGTTATAGCGAATTCATCAATCTGAAATGATAAAGAAATAAACAAAATCAAAATGGCGGCCGTTTTGCAAATGGCTGTGATTTATTTTGATTATTTTTAGTGGCCAATGGGGTTCTCTTTTGGGCACTGTTCAACATTCAACTTACAACATGACAAAGTTGATCCCAATACACACACACACACACACACACACACACACACACACACACACACACACACACACAAAATGGAACACTTGCATACAAATTAAGAGTGAAAAATGTTCTTTCCTATTAGGCCTTGAGCCAAGACCAAAAATTTGGGCAACCGGTACATTTTTAGGGACGAATGCTCATAGTGATTTTGGCTAGGCCTACATCCCTAGAGATGGAAAATAGGTGATAGCATTGCAGCACCCCCAGCTTTCTTTGAGAAATCACTCTTGACTAGCAACAAAGAATCACAGGACTCATTCAGGATGCTGGGCCAGGAATGGGATCTCTCTCTCCAGATCTCATGGACAAACTAGAGGCATTTACATGCTGTCTTTACGCTCCAAAATCTTCTGCTGTGAATGTCAATGATCTGAGATACCACTTGTTCTGTGCAAAGAAAGGTGAGATAGAGTCACCAACTGCCACCATGCACTGACTGTTTGTTGAAACATGCACAATGCGTAAACTACCAGGCTGCAATATGGAGAAGATGTTTGGAGCAGGACCCAAGGACTCAGACCCCAGTTGGCAGAGGCTGGAAGTTGGAAAGAGAAGATGGGACTGAGCAACTGGTTGTACACTGGATGGAAGGTCAGCCAGCACCCGATGCCATGTTGGATCTACTAGCATGCAGTTGTCCCAGGAAGTGTGAACTGCCAAAGTGTGTCTGCTTGTCAAATGGACACAGATGTACTGATATGTACAGACTACAAGACTGTGACAATCAGATGTCTAGTACTGACAATGATGAAAGTGTAGCTGAGGAGGAACTGGATGATGGCTGTGATTACTAAACACTGTCTCCAACCTCAACTAAGGACATAACTAATTATGCATGTGAAATGTTCAATACTGTGTACCTGTATAATTTGAATGTCTACAACAAGTCCATTGTATGTTAGTTAGTGTTACAGTCAGAACTTTAGGTGGCTAACATAAGAAAATGTAATTTAATTTCAATGACAACAACTGCAAATTTCAATGTCATGATAATACATATAACTGCAATAAAATGTACAGACTGTGTCTACATAATAAAACCTGAAGTCCAGTGACCATTCTGTTGCAACAAGAACCTTGAATGTGGATATATGAGGTTACTAGCCAGACATTTAAGTGATTTCTTTTGTTGAATGCCTGAATGGCGTGGATTGCATGTTGAGACGCGGTAGATAAAATGCCATACATTCCACATTTCTCAAGGTATTAAAACCATTTTCACATGTATATGACACATGACACTTCAGCCGTATTACGTACAATTATCATACCCATAAGATATAATATGGTATAATAACTATTGTATAATGGTTTGTGCGTGACCACGCCTTCAGCAGTTTCCATAGAAAAATAGTTTTCGCAGAAATGAGCAAAGGATTAAAAAGAGTGATTTCACACAAAAGAATATATGTACTGCAATGCTGTCACATATATTTTTCATATCTAGGGATGTAATCCAACATTCTGGTGCAATAAGAACCTCGAATGAGGATACATGTGGTTATTAGCCAGAATTTTAAGTAATTTTTTTTTAAAACCTGAATGCTGTGGATTACATTTTGAGATGTGGTAGATCAATTACCACAACATCCACAATTCTCAAGGAATGAAAATAAGTTTGATATGTTTGGAAAGCATGCCATTGAAACCACACATTGTCCAATTTTCATTCTACTGAGATGTGTAGTAAATATTCCATAGTAGTTTGTGTATAGGCCCCCATTAGCAATTTCATAGAAAACTTGTTGTCGCGGATATGGGGATAGCGGATATGCGGATATGGGAGTGCTGCAATGCTATCACCTTTTTTCCATCTCTAGGGATGTAGGCCTAGCCAAAAATCACTATGAGCATTCGTCCCTAAAAATGGACCAACAAACCCTCTGGCTCATGGCCTATATGTATTGTTCTAGTATAGGGTTGAAAGTGTACCAGGGTGATAAGTAAAAGATAACATGTTTGTTCAATTTTTTGGGGGGTATCAACTGAGGAAGGGTTTTGTGACAGAAAGTAGTTTTATAATTGTTCATTTAGCTATATTCCTTATTTTTTGATTGATTTAGGAACAACTATTGACTTTTGAAAAGACATTGTCAGGTTCTCACCTCAATATCTCAGCAATGGGTTTGAATGAATGTAGTATAAAAATACATTATAAATAATAAGCAAAATTTGTCCAAGGGCTAAAATGTGTACCTTTTCCTCCTTCATTTTTGCCAATATGTTGGCTGCCACATTTCTTTTTGCAAGGTATTTGTACATGCCATTGCCAGACTCCATCACGTCAGGTTCCATCATTAAGGTTTCCTTAAATTAAAAATACAATGCAAATTATAGATAAATCAGGAAAGATGAATGTTGGCCCTACCCAGACAACAACGGAGCAAAGACAACTGTGACCGTGTTCTGCACAAAACAATGTGACCGCGCTGTCATTTCTAGGGACGTTTTTAGGAGGTTTCTTTTAGCATTGATCAAGGTTTATAAACCATCAATGAAAAATATATACAATATATATATATATATAAACAATACGAATTTATTGTCCAATAATATATACATCGGATAATTGTCTTCTGCTTGCTGAGCATAAAGAGAATACAATGTATTGTTAGTAAACAAGGTTAAACGGAGTGCATACAAGAAAAAAATGTATAATTGTAATACAAACGTGAGAATAGTTAGTGCATAATTTATATATTTTAACGGTCGGATTGCATGTGGTGGTTTGTTAACTCAAAGTTTGTTTAAGTGACTTATGGCCTGGGGAACGAAGCTGTTTTTGTACCTGTTTTTTGTACATCTTGGACATCGGTATCGTCTTTGAGACGGAAGAAGGTCAAACTCTGTATACAAACTATGTATACTGGTGCTTTTCTGATCAACACAGCTGAGAGACAGGCGGTGTGGAGATGCCTATGATCTTTCAAGTAATTTTGCAGATGCGAAGAAGCATGTTTTTGTTTGAGACAGACAACGCATGGAAGAATCAGCTACTACAATACGTTAACACAGATTCTATGTTGCTCCTGTACAACTTGAGCAGAAGTTTTGGTTGGACATGAAACAATCTTAGTTTCCTTAGCAGTCTCTGCTGGCACTTTTTTCCACATACCCGTATACGGAATATATATCATTCACTCACTCAATCCTCTTCGTGCTCTACGTGGCACATAAGGCATCAACAAGAGAGCGCCACGTCAGCTGGCAGGCCTTCATTTCCTTCTCCTCTGTTCTTCTCTACGTTTCTTTTGGGCGACCTCGTCTCCATCTTCCATCTGCTGTCCAACGTAGGGCTATCTTTGGTAGTGCTCCTGTGGGCATTCTACAAATGTGCCCTAGCCATCTCCTTCTCCGTCTTTTGATCTTTGTAGTCAGTGATGTTGAATCTGTCCGGCGGAGCAGTTCTTCATTGGTGATAGTGTTTGGCCAAAATACCCGTATAATCTTCCGGAGACACTTGTTCTGGAAGGTCTCTAGCTTGTGTGTTAGTCTTGCTGTCAGCTTCCAGCACTCAGACCCATAGAGAAGTACAGTAGTTTTCAATCTCAGCTGTCTTGACTGCCAGCTGGATTTTATCATGGCGAAAGTCTGGTTGGCTTTGTTAATTCTAGCAGTGACATCTTTCTCGGAGCCTCCATCTGTTGTGACTTTGCATCCCAAGTATACATATTCTTCGACCTCTTCCAAGGCATCACCGTTGATGGTAGTACTGGGATTGTCTGTCTTGTGGTTGCTCCTCATCAATTTGATGTGTTGAGTTTTAGTCCGATCTGTGGTGAGTCCATAATTTTATCCATCTTTTGTTGCATGTCCTTATGTCTGCTGGATAGCAGTCCTATACCGTCTGCATAGTGTCTATCTGATGCCCCTGTTTCCCTCTTTGGTGATGTCCGTCATCAGCCAGTCAATGGCAAGGATGAACAGAAAGGGAGAAAGAATACAACCCTGCTTCACGCCAGGTTTGATGTTGAAGCTGTTTGTCAGGTGATTGTTACAAGCCACTTGACACTGAACGTCTATAGAAAGTATACTGATAGCATTAACCATCTTCTGGGGGGTGCCGTGGTAACGAAGTATCTTCCACAAGGATTATCTGTGGAGGGAGTCAAAAGTCTTTTCATCAGTGAATGCAGTGTAGATGGTACTATTCCATTCAGCGCTTTGTTCTAAGATTTGCCTTAATGTGAATATGCGATCTATGCAAGACTTGCCTCTTCTGAAACCGGCTTGTTCTTGTCGAAGAATGGTGTCAATAGCTGGTGATATTCTCTTCAGTATAATGCGACAGAAGATCTTGCTTGTCTGTGATAACAAGGTGATAGCACGCCAGTTATTGCAGTTTCCCAAATTTCCGTTCTTTGGTAGTTTGATCATAGTGCCCGTCTTCCATTCGTTTAGTGTGTCTTCTTCATCCCAGATCTTCTGGAAGATCTGACAAAGGATACTCGGTGTTTCCTCTTCCTCTGCTTTTAACATTTCTGGGCAGATACATTTCCTGGTGCTTTTCATTTCTTCTGAGCTTTAAAGGCTTCTCGGACTTCTGCTTCGGTGATCCGGTTGAGGTTGACCGCGAGGTCCTCCACTACCTCAGGAATGTCAGCAATGGTGGGTGGGTCCGGACGGTTGAGAATTGTTTAAAACTGTTCCTTCCACCTCTCCACCTCATCTATCTAAACTGTGGTGATCTTTCCATATGTGACTTTCAGTAGGAGGTTCTGGTTGGGTCCTGTATCTCCGTTCAGCTTCTTCGTTATTTTGTAGAGTGACTTCACATCTTGTCTGCATGCTGCTTCTTCTGCCTCCGTGGCCAGACTCTCTGTGTATGTGCGTTTATCCACTCTTTTTCACTTTTTTGTCTTTCTGAGAAAATTCCTTGGATAGTCGTTCATTTAGTTTTGGTGATTTTGTAAAGAGTAGTCGCTTCTTTATTTCCTACCTTTAATCTATTTTGTCCCAGGTTGATTGATGTGGAGATCCGTTGCTCTTTCTTTGATCTTCTGTACCCTAGCACTGTTTTCCCTGCTTGCTCCATAGCCTTATTGAAACTGTGTATTGCCATATATGTTTCCCCCTACAGAATACAAAACCTGTTCTTCAGAGCAATTATGAACTGTTGCTTCGTTTCTGGGTTCTGCAGATTGTCTGTATCAAAGCGCTGTTGCTTCTTTTCTCCAGTCTTAGTTCCAGGGCGAGTTTTCCCACCAACAGGCTGTGGTCGCTGCCAGCATCTGCTAATCTACTTGTTCTGACATCGTGTAGTGACCGCCACCGTTTCCCGTTAATCAGGATGTGATCTATTTGGCTCTCAGTCTTGCCATCTGGAGATCTCCATGTCAGTTTGTGAATTGTCTTATGTTGGAAAAGCGTTCCTCTGATCATAAGGTCATTTTCCCCACGTATGTCATACATTCTGCTGCAATTTTCAGTCATCCTGCCTGTTCCATGTTGCCCACATATGAAAACCGTTCTCTTTAATCAGGATTTTTCGTAATTTGTTGTCTTTTAAATACATACATATACATCTTAATGTTATATAATTATCAAAATGTGTAGTTATGTTAGCATATATGTAACACGTGTATTGTAATATTATAACGACTACGTAATGTATTCTTACATCATGTTTTAGGTTGTAAACACCTCTGAATCTGCTTTGTAGAAATGTGGTGTATAAATAATTTTGATTTGCATTTGATTTGAAGGCTGCCATAGAAGGTGTCTTTGTCCTCAACCTCTGCTTCTTCTGTTGGCGCATAGCAGATTGCCACTGATAGCTTGATACATCTGGAGTTAAATATAACATAAAGAAGTCTCTCACTTGTTGGCTTCCATTCAAGAAGAGTGTTGTTGTACTTCCTCTGGATGATCAGGGCCACTCACTGTCGATGCTCGTTGTCTTCTTTGCCTGACCATATTATTATTATGGTTTCTCTTGTAGTCAGTACTCTGTTCACAGCTCCAGTCCATCTCGCCTCCGTGATGCCTAGAAGGCTGATCTTGTATTGATGCATTTCCTGAAGAACTTGCGCCAGTCTTCCTGTCTGATACAGCGTTCTCACATTCCAGCATCCGATGTTAATCGTTGATTTTGGTGTTAGAAGATCCGCTGTCGGGGTAGTTAAGGGTTTCCTTGCGGGTTTGGCCGCCATCCGTCATTGAACCAGTTTCCTGGTTTGCTTCGCTTCTGCCACCGGGTGCAGTGTTCTCTCTTGTTTCTGTTTCCGTAGCTAGTCTGTTTTTACAGGGTGGGGTCGTTAGCCCCACGCCCAACCCTCCTCCTTTACCATGGCTTGGGACCGGCAGAAATATCTCATAGAGAGTATCCAGTCGGAGCTTATATTATATATATAATCTTCTGTCGGGCCCGCAACTAACGCAAGTCACAGTCACGGTTGGCCCGCGCGGATTTTGGATATCTATCTCTCTCTTGCGACACTAGTGCAGCACAAGCATGAATTGCACGAAGCGCTGCAAGGGTGGGATGAGGTGTTCTAGAAGCAGGAGCTGAGGATTAGTCTTGATAAGACAGAAATGGTGTGGTTGGACACCAGAAACAGGGGTTGATCATTATGTTGATGAAGAAGCCCAAGCAGGCGGGTGGCTTTGAGCACATTGGCGGAATGGTTATCAATGGTGTGCGTTTGTATGTATACGAGTGCAACGAAGGATAGAGGAGACTGCAAATACACGGAGGAAAGCAGAGGAATCACGACAGACGGGAATATATCAAATGAGTTGAAAGGATTAAAAAGCGACCTTGTCTGTCACGTTACTCGAAATCATTATCTTGAGCCATGGGGTACGTGGTAATGGTATTAGATTCAAACTTTCGCCGGACATGACAGTGGGAATCAGGCGACACAAATAACAACTCCAGGGACTTGTGGTTGGGTCGTTAGCCCCGATTGCTAAGCTGTTGTCTAATATTTAAATTAATAGGATGCAATTTGAACATTTCTTTAGTAAATCAGTCAAATTACTCATTCGGGCTTAGACTACGTGAAATGGAATTTAAATGTCTTTGACACTTCGTATTTGTAGTGCGTATTCGTAAACTTAATACTCTTGTCAAGTAATGTGCCAAATATGAAGCCATGCATACTCATGTCACTAAGCCCTCTCAAACGTGGTCATTTGCGTAACCAGCCCGTCGGATGTTGCCACATCACCATAGGTTGTGCTAAGGACGCCCTATCCTTCAGAGCGGCGGTGCGGTCTGTTGTTTCAGACTGTACATAAAATTGCAATCGTGGAATTCAATATTTTTATATCACCAATGATAATAATTATCTTATCTACAAGTATGTTGTTGAATGTACACAGGAATTATGAACTTTTTGAACTGTTGCCATTTGAACATCGCGATTGCTCAACCTGGCATTATATCCGCTGCTGCATATACCTTGCAGGACTAACCATTCGTGATGATCAAATGGCAATAACTCAAAAAACTGAAAACAAATCCTGGGTAAACCAGCAGCATTTTTGTAGATACGATTATTATTTTTTCTGTGATATCAAAAAAATATCAAACCCCACTACATGTTTGCGCATTCGCAATGTTAAAGAACGACACTTTTGTAGGCAAGATTATCTTTATGGTGATGTAAAAATACTAAATTCCGCGATTGCATTTTAGGCACGGCCTGAAATGCAAACCCGCACAGATGAGCGCCATGCTAAATCCTAGGGTGCTACCTGCGGTGACGTCACAAACGACCGCTAGGTGTCGCAACAAAATGTACAGAAAAGCGCCACCAAAAGGGGCACAGAACAGGGTGGCGGAGGGGTAAAAAGTTAGTTGGAAATCAGGACACTAATTTTAGAGTATATTTCATTCAGATGGGCATAAAAAGGTTAATTTCGCTTAGTCTAAGATTTTGTATAACGTCGGCACACAAATATGGGTTAATTGGAGTTGGTGGCGTAGACAGAGCAGCAGCTACCGAGTTGGCACATTTATGAGAACCAACTAATGATAGGGAATTAGAGGAGCAAAGACAGTGGATGATTTTAGGAAACAGATTTGGATGCAGTTGAGCTCAGATAGAATAATAAGAAGCCAGACATGTGTGGGCCATTTACTATGATGCAGATCGAGGCAGGCCGATCGACTATGAACAGAATCAGTCAGTGAAACAAAATGGCAAACCACTTTTACGGAAGACTATAATATTGCAGGCCTTCAAATCCATTGTTGGCCCACTCACATTTTTAGGTTACAGGCCTAGTTGGCCATTACAATTTTTAGCCTTATGTTGAACAGTGTATATGTGTGCTTCTTTACCCTGTTATTCCAATTAGAGTGAATTTTATTTCCATGCAGTTTACCGCTACCGGATGCAGGGGTCAGTGGGATAGGAATCTGGGGAGTTTCAACATTTCAAAACTGTGTACCTGAAGTTGCAACTATAGAAATTTATTTGTTCTATGACTGCCATTGTAAATATGACATACAATGTAATAACGTTATTGTCTGTTGGGCTACAGAAAAGTTCCTTTAGGCTTGTTCATATAATGAGTAAAAACATAGAGAAAGAAGTTTAACTTACATATGTATGTATACAAGGTTAAGATAAGTACTAAGAACGAGGTTATCACATAATATTCACATCACATGCACAATAGGATATAGTGATAGATCACATACACATAGATAAGTAAACCACAATAGATAAGTAAACAAGTAAACCACAGGAGGAGAATGTCTATCATACAAGTAGTACTGTAAACAATCAAACTAATACATGGGGTGAGAGTAAATACATTATAAAGTGGTAAACATTATAAAATGGTAAGCATTCTATAATTACTCAATTAAACACGTATATATATTGCAAGAGATTATTGTGAAGTCACAGTCATGCCTAAAATTCCTAAGATTCCTTTACACATGCACTCTTTTATCATGGGCATTCAGTCCTTAAGTTAAATTAATCCAGATAAAAAAGAAGAATGGCGTTACCATGACTAGACGCCTGGCGCCGGCATTACAAGTTATAACACAGACACTTGTGGAGCCACGACATAGACACTGCAGGACACTAAGGCACAAACAGCACAGTATATTGACATACAACGTACCATGAAGAGGGGCCTAGAGCGAAACTGTAATACTGATCCAGCAGAGTATTGATCATACAGCAGATTAAACCCAATCAAAATACTGTTACAGAATACCATCACTTACAGTTGAGAATGGACACTGCAGTTGATATAAAAGATTTTTTAGAGATTCTTCCGAGCAAGGGGCATCTTGTATCGTCGGCCTGATGGAAGCTGCTGGAACCGACCAAAAAGAGGATGGGTGGGGTCGCAGACAATAGCAGTAGCTTTCCTTCTGACAGCGATTTCTAGATCCATTATTTGGGTTCAATGAGAAAAAAGACAGCCAAAAATCTCAAGATAAAACTTGCCATGTCAAGATTTAAAACCACAAACTCTGGTTGAACTGCAGTGTAATAAAACCGAAGTTGATTTGAGTTGCAATGATAATTAAAGCATGTTTACACAATTTAAAAAAGATATAACTAATTTTGGCCGAGAAGAATAATAACTAAATCATGTTTAGACCATGTATACAATACACCAATTCTGTCGAGTACAGTTACTGTGTGGAGCGCAGTGGCACAGTGGCTAGAGCATTGTACTCTCAATCGAGAGAACCCGGGTTCGAATCCTGTGCTGCCGTATTGAACCTTGGGCACGTTTGTTCACTACACATTCCAGGTCACTCAGCTGTATGAATGAGTTCCTGGCTATAGACAGTGATGGATATTTGTGTACGATTGGTCTTTGCGTATTAATTACAGCATGGATGAATGCTTCCCAGAGAAGTCGAGATGGTGTTCGACTGAATAGGTCTGCCAAGGAGTAAAGTGTAAAGCACTTTGGGCAGTCCTTAGGATGGGATACTGCGCTATATAAGAACTTACTTTTATAGTAGTAATTATGCCAGGTAAAAACCTTGTTGAATTTAACCATCTATATATATATTATGGCTAAGTATACATACAGTAATAATTAAACCATGTTTAGATTGTCTGTAAACAAGACTCTAGCTGTGTACAGTAATGATAACAATTATTATATATGTAAATTACACCTTTAAAAAACCACACAAACTCTGGTTGGGTGTATTTATTGTTATGATAAAGCCATCTTTACATTATATAATTCACACAAACTCTGGCTATGTATATAGATACATACAAACAAACCATATTTAGATATAAGCCACATACATTCTATTTGAGCAGATCCCAATTAACTGCTAAACGTAAACAAACCAATCCAACTGCGTAAGTCGTTATGATTACATCCTGTTGGGTCACACAAAACAACCCACACAAACTCTGTTTGAGTTGTCCCAAATAAACCTTGATTAGGCATATAAACACGCCACACAAACTCTGCTTTAGTAGTCATAATTAAAAAATATTGTTTAGGCACTCAAACAAACCACACAAACTGTTTGGGTAGTTACAATTAAACCTTGTTTAGACACTCAAACATTCACACAAACTATGTTTGAGTAGTCCCAATTAAATCTTTTGTACACACTTAAACCGCACAATTTCCAAACAGTTACAATTAAACTATGTTTAGACACTCAAATAAACCATATAAACTCTGAGTAATCCTAGTTAAACCATATCAACCCTGTTTGAGTAGTCACAACTACACTGTGTTTAGTCATTCAAACAAACCACACAATGACTGTCTGACACTCAAGCAAACCACACAAACTGAGTTGTCACAATTCAACCTTGTTTAGGCACACAAAACAAACCACAAAAACTTGCTGAATCCTTCTCAAGCAATACAAACAATGGCTAAATATTGTAATTCATTTTCTAGACAAAGGCTGTAGCAGTAGATTGTACAATGCACAATATGGGAAGACTATCATGCTTGGATGGAGGCAAACTGTTGAGTTAATTATCAAACACAGCAAGTGATGAAGTGTACCAATGCTATTTTACTGTACCAGCATTGTATCTTTACCTTTCTGATCTCTTTCTGTACATTACCCTAACTAGAATGCAATTGTCATAATTTGAATATAAATTCAAAATGGACAGTGGGGAAAGTGGCATAGACAACAGAAATTGTTACACATAGCAACTTTCAACACACAATACTATGGTATCCGTAACTGTATAAAATTGGGATATTTCTTGATACACATTAAGAATTTATCAAATGATATAAACATGTACAAAATCTGCATATAAATGTAAATTATAGCAAGATTGATACAATACAGTTTCACATATAACAGATGTGAAGACACAAGTGCACACAGTACATGATTTTCATAAGACAACACAACATGGTGTGCAGAATGGAAACTGCCCTTAATGCACAGGTTGCAACATCAAAGCTGTGATCGAGAGTGGTTGTAACTACATCCATCCTCATGAGCCAGGGAGCACAGCTGATTACACCAGTCTCAGTACCCCATAGCATCCTGACTAAACATGGTAGTCTGGTTGAGCCCATTATCCAATCATTCATGTTGTGTGGATTTGGACTTGCGCCAGTCGTCATTGATATTGCGTGTAATGTTCGGGAAGTACAAGCAATTATTTGAATATACAATACTGTTGGTGGGAGTAAGAATAGTCGAACAGGTAAAAAATGGGATTCCCTGCCACTGCTTTTTTATATGGTGCACGAGCGTTTGTGCGTCAACCTGACACAACCTGGCCAGTGAAGTGAAGTTAGGATGTAGAATAACTGATTCAACAAACGTCCTCACACCGAGTATGATATCAGCTGGAAGAAGTATAACCAACTACCATCCCGGCTTGCTAGGATGTCTAGACGGTTAAATGCACCGATCACAATTCCAGGTACGTTTTGTTTATTTGCCAGGTAAAGTCCATATGAATGGTTAATCCAAGTAGATGTTTCTGGGTGTCACTGCACGTTCATCTTCAGGAATCTGGTACGTTGGGTTTTCCACAGAGTATGTACAGCCAGCAGCCATGGCAGCTCCATCCTTCACAACCAATCTAAAACACAAGTAGTGTTGACAGACAGACATGTCACAGAAATTGTATGCCGACATGTGTACAAAGCAAACTGCATCAGTAAGTTCAAAGAACTATAGTCTGAGTATGTATATATGTGTATAGGTAAAATACAAAGTCATAATGCTATAACAAAGGTAAATAAAATGTGTAAAATTGTGATCTTTTAGTTATGATCCTCACTGTACTGAAAGATAAGTGAGTAATTACTGGAAATTAGCAATACAATGTAGATACATATCTTCTTTTTTAATATATAAAACTAGAATATAACAGAAAACCACAGTGTATATTTGTTTTGCAATGATAATAAAGCGTATGTATGTCAACAGCTTGTATCTTGTTACCGGATTCAGGTATGTTCATAACTGGAAGTATGAAGCTACCTTTCCGAATCCTTGATTTCTCTTACGGAGCTTTCCGTGTCCTCATGACACCCTCATCAGCGACTGCTAACTCTCGGTCATCATGTGACTTTGTTGGTGGTCGTCACATGACAGCAGTTCCAAGAAGAAGTTGTTTTCTCTGGCATGCACTGTTGCATCTTTGGCCATAATGTTGTGGCCCTCATTCACTCTGTTCGCTGTGAGTGGTGCCCTGGTGTTACTATATGTTCTTTAAATGTCTTCCAGAGCTCTGCTGGTTTCACCTACGTAGGTCTGCTGACAGTCCGGACATGCTATTTCATATATCACTCCACACATGTTGTTCTTGGGAGTTTTGTCCATGTGCAATGCATGCATGCATGTCAGATGGATGCATGCTTGCATGCCTGTGACATGAGACACTGTGCATTGCTATATGGCCTTAATGTATACGTCAGGTAAGATGTACTACTTCACAGATGTATCATGACAGTGACGTCTAACAAACATTTACAATGACATCATTTTATTATATCAGCTAAAAGTACTAAATATATTGCTACAGTTTTGGCTCTATGGTAATGGCAGGCAGGGTGAGGCAAATATTCTTGTCAAATTAATGTATATTGTTTGTATAGGGTCCAATCATTGGTTGAAAATATAAACTTATGTCATGCACACATCGATATGTCATGGGTTCTTATGTTATTGTTGAATTGATCCACCTGAAGTTTTAAGAAAGAGTTTAAAGTTGTCCAAAATTCTGTCATAGCAATGGATCATTTATATGTATCATAGCTCTTTGAAATGCTGCATTCATTTTTATTTAATATTTTAAGTACTATGTATACCATAATAGTAACATTGTGTGTATAGCGGTTTGGCAGTTTTTAATTTTTTCAATCACAATAATTAACAAAGATATTTATGTTTCAAACCAAATGCAATTCAATCCAAATGATGCATTCCAAAATGTATTATACAAATTGGTAGTGAATTGATTTTTGTTTCTCAAAATGAAAAGAAAAACGAAAATCAATATTTTCACCTCATGGTTATATTTTGGGCTTTTTCTCACATAGGCCAGGCATACCTTATGTTTCTAACCATAGTGATCTGTTACAAATACAGACATGCACTCACAAACAAATACAGATGTAAACGTACATACATTTTGTTTGCGTTGCTTTTCTTGACATACAGCACAACTGCAGCTGCCAGCGCAATGCAAATGATGATTGCCGCCGCTACTGCTGATATCACAGTCGACATATTAGATGTGTGTTCTGTTTCAAACAGAAAGAAAAATATATTTTACAAATATGTACACAATGGAAATTCGCTCGGTCAAAATGCCCAAAGGTCCTACTGCCGTCATGGGAAACATTGCTTTTTCCAGAACATAGACCTGTGTAACAATAAATTAGTTTGTTAGAAGATCTGGTATATTAAAACTGAATACTGTCATTGCTACATGAAATTTTTATCTGACACTGGCAAAATATCCATCGTCTAGAATGAGTTACATACACTGACGCAGGAGATGGTTTCCCAAAGTATTTGTACCAGATGTTGGTCAAAAATTACATAATTTGAACAGTTGTTTGTAACATTACTTGTGTTTTCTGCGGCTGTTCCTATTAAGCCGCATAAGCCGTCCACTGATCAGTTAAGGACGGCTTAAGTAAAGTTTAATAATCATAGAAATAACACATCATGTTGTGAACAATTGTTTCAATGTTCGGTACAAACACTTCACTATTAAGGACTCTTAATACAAAGAAAATTTTTAAAACAAATATGAGCTACATTTCTCTTTAGCTAAATAATAAACCTCTGAAAGTTTTGTGCGTGAGTAGCAAACAGCCTAGGTTGAAAAACTTAACATACACACACACATGTATACATACATACATACACTCATGTATACATACATGTTAGCTCAACTATGTTTAGATGTCGATCTGTAAGTAAATTCCAGTATACCTTGTTCATGTGGAACAACAACTTTTGTAGACGTAGTTGGTTTTGTTGTAGCCGAGTCAGAAGAATTTCCTGAAGATGTAACTGGAACAAAGAGAATCACCAATGACACCTCAGTGGTACAATGTGCAACATTCAATTTCACAGGACAGGATTTTAATTTTGGTCTTGATAATATGAGTTTGTTTCTGAAAATGTCTGAATTCTACAGGACGTCACTCAGTATTTTAACCTAGAAAACAACTTCTTCAAACACTCATTTGACATTTTTGTGATTTTGCAAACAATGGTGGTCATTCCCAATACCACATTTTGAACAAACTGTATTCACTGAAGAGTATCCCAATAATTACACATGCTGTTTGCAGATATGTGTGAAGAATTTAGCAAACAGTGGTCAGTAAAGATATATTTTGTACAATCTATAACATAACAGAGTTAGTCTATTTGTAGTGTTCTCTACAAACAAACATATAAAACATTATACTACATAACTTAATTTATATGGTATACACTATATCATACTCGAAATAAAGTGATTTTAATTAGATAGATGTTGGTCAAAGATTACATAATTTGAACAGTTGTTTGTAACACTACTTGTGTTTTCTGCGGCTGTTCCTATTAAGCCGCATAAGCCGTCCACTGATCAGTTAAGGACGGCTTAAGTAAAGTTTAATAGTCATAGAAATAATGCATCATGTTGTGAACAATTGTTTCAATGTTCGGTACGAACATTTCACCAATAAGAACCCTTAATACACAGAAAATTTCGAAAAAATAAGAGTTACATTTCTCTTTAGCTAGTTCAAAGGTAACCCTCTGAAAGTTTGGTGCATGAGTAGAAAACAGCCTAGGAGAAAAAGTTTAACATACACACAAACATACACACACATTTACATACATATCAGCTCGACTATGTTTAGATGTCGATCTGTAAGTAAATTCCAGTATACCTTGTTGGTGTGGAACAACGACTTTTGTAGACGTAGTTGGTTTTGTTGTAGCCGAGTCAGAAGAATTTCCTGAAGATGTAACTGGAACAAAGAGAATCACCAATGACACCTCAGTGGTACAATGTGCAACATTCAACTTTCTAGAACAGGATTTTTATTTTGGCCCTGATAATACGAGTTTGTTTCTGAAAATGTCTGAATTCTACAGGACGTCACTCTGTATTTTAACCTAGAAAACAACTTCAAACACTTGTTTAACATTTTTGTGATTTTGCAAACAAGACGCAGCATGTATTGCGTCATATGCTGATCATTCCCAATACCACACGTTAAACAAACTGCATTCCCTGAAGAGTATCCCAATAATTACACACGTTTTTGTAGATATGTGTGAAGAATTTAGCAAACAGTGGTCGGAGAAGATATATTTTGTACAATCTATAACATAACAGAGTTAATCTATTTGTAGTGTTCTCTATAAACATATAAAACATCATACTACATAGCTTAGTTTATATGGTATACACTATATGATATTCAAAATAAAGTGCTTGTAATTGCTAACATTTTGGCAAATAGGTTTCAAAGCAAGACATCATGGACTAGATGTTGATTTTGTTATTGTAGATCATTTGCTACTTCATACCAGATATCATGGATCTACGTGGTATCATTTTAAGGCATTTTTCATGCAATCTGTTTTGGCTCTCAGTTTTGGTGGCAGGTTCTTAGATTTCGGAAAGTGTAGGGGCCCTGCTAGCAGACCTCCACTAATTCGAGGCTAAATTCTAACCCTGATAATTATATATTGTATTTAAGCCAGAAATAATAATCTAAATACTGTGTTACTTTTTGTCCATTACATTTTTTCTGTTTATTCCTTTTCTGCTTGTTCATTACATTTTTCCTATTTCTTTCTTTCTTTTCAATAGCCACAGAAAAAGGATATCAGAGATTGCTATGTTTTTATTTTTCTCTGCGTAAATGGCTTACCTGTGCAGTCGGTCACACTGGTAGCCTCAGTGAATGGAGTCGTTGTACCGTTGGGACAAGGCTTGCACACCAGCTGTCCTGCTTCATCTTGGTAATGTCCCTCTTCACAAGGGACACACTCTGTACTGTTAGTGTAGGTGCCGGGGGGACACTTCACTACAACATGCAAGGTTGTCAACATTATTACATCAGCATACACTGTAGGGCACAGTGGCATGCTGGTTAGAGCACCGTATATTTTAGAGCTCAGAATGTACAGCTGAATGCTTCCCAAAGACGTCAAGATGGTGTCTGATTAAACAGGTCTGCCAGGGAGTGAAGTGTAAACCACTCCAAGCAGTCCTAAGTACTGGGTACTGCGCTATATAAGAATTTTTTTCTTAGTGTTAGATCAGTTGTAAATATTAAAAATACCGCAGTCATTTAAAAAAACTTATCTGTACAACCCTGCTTATCCACTACAGTCTGTTGATAACTTGAATATTCATTATCGATTTTGAGACTGACCTACCCTGTTATCTTGATGCGCCTCTGAGCTTGGTTACAAGGATTCAGGCACAATAGAAGTTACCATATTATTATTACTAAAGGTGAGTTAGCGGGTATCTATGAGATCACAATGTTTGCCGACATTTTAATTCAAGTGATTCTCAAAACTGGAATATTCTGAGTGACATGATTATACACGTTTCCATGTTGATGTCCTTGGCATTTCTTGTGCTATCGAAATTCACATAGCTGACAAATTCAGTGGCATGCAGACTAATTGTTGGAAATAACTAGCAGATTACCACATGTAATGACCAAAGTCAATTCTTTCTGACAATTAAACAAAAGTAAGCATTTTTATTAAACCAAATGTGGATATCACTTAAATTTATAACACACTGAATATTTGGACATAAAAGAACCTGCGCTGGCTAAACCTGTTGATCTGCTGGAAATTTAGAATAAAACTGACCGCACAGTAGAGTCACTGGACTGGTGATCATTGGTGGAAGACAGAGCTGCATCCCCAGCTGCACCAAGGAGGCTGGGGAGTAGGTGACACCATCTACCGTCACAGACAGACTGCCATTCTCCTCTGCCTGCTTCATCAAAGCGCTCACAGCCATCAAACTATCGGTGATGTATGCCCAGTTGTCCATTGCAACAGCCGCTGCAAAGAAAGATTAGCAAGACTTGTAATTGTGTGTGTTTTACTGGTGCTGGATTTGTATTTATTGGAGCGGTTGCTTTCATAACGCTTTAATGCAGAAACCATATGTACACTATTTCTACTTTCATCTCCATAACTTGCAGTTAGCCCATACTCCCATATGTAATGACTGTTCAATTTTAAAACACAATCAATTATTTTAATAAAAGTGTATTACAAAACTTATGATAATTATAGTTATATCAAAGTAATGTATTTCTGCATATAATATAAATCATGAATGATGATGACATAAACTTAATATGTCAGCAATTTCCAAAACAGATGTGTGCAATGTTTTTCTGTTGAATTTATTACCTATTTAAAAGGATATTTGAATAGAAAATAGAGATACTCTACCCGGTTTAACTTCAGTTCAGGTTTTATAATACTATTTGTGGGATGTCGATCAAGTAAAACTGAATGCTTTATGGATATTCAGCTATACTCATTGCATATTACCTGCACTGGCATTGTATATGCCATTGGAAAAGTAGTCAATTTCTGGTGAAACCGCCGAGACACTGATTAGCAACAGATATTTGCCAGATGTGTCTCTCCGTCTTCGACTGTCTCCAGTGAGTGGAACCACTTTGCTGCCCACTGTGCATGCTCCAGACTGAACGCATTCATTGTTGCCCACCAAACTAGCACTGTCCACAGAGGACAACGTATCAGCATTCGGCACATCGTATGTCACTACAGTGTACGCCTCAGCCTTATCAGGCATCCTACTCCCTACAAAGAAACACAACATTATATATAAATGCATATGTGTGATAACTAGTACAGACAGAATGAAAACATGTACGAGTAATATGACTAATACAAAGAAATTGTGTGTATCTGTGTGTGTGCATGTGTGAGTCTGTGCTTTACATAACAATTATGCAGAGCTAGCATGTCTACCAATTACAGTGCAACACGCTTATAACGAACTACTTTGTGGGTAGCTAACGAGTTCGTTATATCCGTGAATTCGTTACATGCGTGTAGGCGTTTACCCGCTAGGTGGCATTGTTGTATGTGAGTTTTTAAACTACTCGCCAAGTGTCTATCAAACGCAAAGATATTTTGTTGTGTAACATTTATTTAGATGATACATAAAACAGTTACAAATGTTACTATTAAGTGCAGTCATAGTATAAGATCACAGTCCACTGTCTGTGAAAAAGTAACGAAATACAGTATGACGTAAACACATGGTGAACACGTCGCGTTCAAGCACACTAAAACACGAACTGTGCCGTGGCAAGATGAAGCCACGCCCACGGGCACGGTAACTACTAATTCTTGTACAACACACACAGAATGACACCAGTTAATTTGCTTTGAAGAAGTCCTCCAGTGTCATTGACGTTAGTTTGCTGTTGACTAGGGCACCAGACAAAAGGAAATCCTCCAGCAAGTTGCAGTGTGTTGCAGCGTCGTCTGACTACATAGCCCTGTTACGAATGATTTCCCTCATTGACCTAATTACTTTGGCACTGGTGCTCTGCGCGGCCACAGCATGGTTTCCAGGTCATGGGCGGGAAGTATTTGCAAACAACCGGGCGAATTTTAGTTGGTCAGAAATTCGTTATACGGTGAAATTTTTTCGGGAGAAGGAGTTCGTAATAACCGTGAATTCGTTATACCCGTGTTCGTAATATGCGTGAACGTTTATAATGGAAAAGATAGGGAAAAAATGCGTACGTAAGAAATTGTGTCATTGTATCCGTCAATTTGTTGTATGCGTGTTTGTTATAAGCGTGTTGCACTGTACTGATGTACCTGTGTCATCATGTGATGTAACTATGACACGGTTATCTTGTGAAAATTGGAGAAGTGACAGACACGAGACAGTTGGATGTGGAGCCTTTGTAACCAACATGTACAAAGCAATAACTATATGTTTCTTGAGTCGAGGTGCCACAAAGCAAGACCTTCACACCAGGTCTGAAACATCTTCGCAAGCCAGGGGTGTGACTACGTACACTACCCCAGGGGTGTGACTACGTACACTACCCCAGGGATGTGACTACGTACACTACCCCAGGGGTGTGACTACGTACACTACCCCAGGGGTGTGACTACGTACACTACCCCAGGGGTGTGACTACGTACACTACCCCTGGGGTGTGACTATGTACACTACCGCAGGGGTGTGACTACGTACACTACCCCAGGGGTGTGACTATGTACACTACCCCTGGCAGATCTCCTATGAATTGTTTGCATGTTAGCAAAGTCAAACTCATAATTGACTTCCCCGTACCACCCATGGGAATGTGAGAACAGGGTAAACACCCGTCCAACTCGCACCCCAATTCCAGGAATCCCAATATAATTACCCATTCGACCATTCTCACAAGCTACTGAGCGGTATTGTGTATTCAAATAATTACGTCTACTGCCCAAACAGTCCACGAAGACCACCCAGAAGACCACCGGAATTTTCGGCGAGTTATATTATGTGTTTCTGTGGTTTTATATATATATATATATACATACCAGAGACATTGAATTTGTCATCTGCATATGAAATGGTGAATCGCAATGTTATGCAGCATATGAGATGAGTGCAAGCCAAGGGTGACTATGTGACTATGTACACTACATAACTGTGAGAACAGTGCAGACACCTGTCCAACTCGCTCACAATTTCCAGGAATCCTAATATAATTACCCATTCGACCATTCTCACGAGCCGCTGAGCGGTATTGTGTATTCAAATAATTACGTCTACTGCCCAAACAGTCCATGAAGACCACCCAGAAGACCACTGGAATTTTATGGCAGGCGATATTAGTGGCTGAGCTTATCTTCAGAGTTTGGTAAGGCGATCGGCCAGGGGGTACTGAGACTGATGTAATCAGCCAGGGGGTACTGAGACTGATGTAATCAGCCAGGGGGTACTGAGACTGATGTAATCAGCCACGGGGTACCGAGACTGATGTAATCAGCAGTGCCCCCTGGCGGGCAAGGATGGATGAATGTCCTAAATTTATATTTTGATATGGTTTGTAAGATGAAGCTAAGCCATTACTGAAATTATCTACTGCAGTTTTCAGTCTTTAATAAACTTTAGCTTTTTGTGTCAACTCATTTATATATTTGTCACAAGATGTAAAACAGTAATACATGGTAAAAAGGTAACTAGCGTTTATTGCATCCTGTGGGTGTCTGCGTTGTTATGAATTATAAGAGTGGCTGTGCCAAGGAAGACTCTGAATTGAATCCCAGGTGCGCAGCCCTGCTATACACGCACGTGTAAGGGCTTATATAGGGGTGTCATTGCACACCCCTATGTGGACTACAGTGTGGCGCAACAGAGGAGACTATTCTGGACCTGGCTCCATCACACTCTTCCCTCCTGACGTCTTTTGGAGACGATTAATGTAACCAATAGGACCAAGCCGCACCACATATTCACCTGTTCAGATCGATGTTATTATTTTAAATGTTGTTAGTGTTTAGATTAGTGGAACGGGTTACATACGTTCGCAGCTTGGAAGACGAGCACTAGGGTCATTGATTTTATGTGACCACTTGTAGTTGGTGCTCGGCCCGCATAAATACGGGCTCTCTATTTGGCGGACTGGGGTCATCCCAGGTCGGCACGACACTTGACATGTGATTTCATCATTGCTATCTTTGGTGCAGTTCACTGTTGTTCCTCTCAGACCTCGGAAGCTGGTAAACTGGCGGCATTCTGCATGGGAAAGAATGTATTGTTCTTAGTTATTGTTTAAAAGCCGGACAACACAACAATGGATGATGAGTACAATTTGGGACATAAAAAACCTGATTCATCATACTTATGATGTTTAACTCCAAACAGCCCTATCTAGGGTTAAAGTAGGAGCCGGTGGTTTATTTTCAGAGTTTTCCTTTTCTAGAGTTAATAAATTACACGTTTAAATTACCATCTTACATCAGAGCTTTTACTTCCCCTGGCAAAAGCACTAGATGGAAGGAACCAACAGCTTAGTCTCTTCCAAAAGACACAGACAATGTGAGGTGAATGAAATTGCCCAAGTTTTGAAACAGCAGTTGGTACCAGGATTCGAACCCTGGATCTTTCAATCGACAGTCTATCAATCCAACTACTCGGCTTCTGCACCTCACTGACGGTGACATGCACCCCAGAAGTGACCACCCTCACTGGTGGTAAGTGTTCTAAAAAATGGGCTAGTTTAATGGGGCCTCATGTAAGACTCTGAAATTCTACTAACTACAACAGGGGTCAGCAACCTGTGGCCCACGGGCCAAATGCGGCTCGCAAAGCAATTTCATGCGGCCCGCAGACTAAAACTGAAATTGTCCACAATGCGGCCCACTGGATGACAACAGTATTTGCAATTTCCGTGGTATGAAAAACTGCTGCATCTTCCATCAAGAACGCCTGAATGCCAAGTAAATGAAAATGCTGAACACAATGAGTGCCATCATGAAGACCGTGAACTACGTTCGCATTCATGGCCTAAACCACTGGCTGTTCCAATACATTCTGGCTGTGAGGACTGCGCAGTATCAAAACCTCCTCTATTGCGAAGAGTGCTGGCTGAGTCGGTGTGCTAGGTTGCATCGCACATAAGCCCTATCAGCTGAGATATTGGATTATAGGGTGTGCTGAGATATTGGATTATAGGGTGTGCTGAGATATTGGATTATAGGGTGTGCTGAGATATTGGATTATAGAGTGTGCACGGAGCAGGTGGGTACAGAAGTATCGAAATTTGCAGACCACAAATGGGTTTGCGAGAACATCACATCAGTTCGCCTCACCTTCCAAGATCACACTGCTACTGCATGTGGGAGACACAACTGCGAAACGCAAAGCTGTGTGTCTTTCCGATCCGACTCGTCATGAGGAGTCACTTTATTTTCCAACCCATACCACGAGGAACTCGATGATGCACCAGAACCTGTGCTGGTAGAGTTCTACAAACTATGACACTCAAAGCTACCACCACAGAGTTGACACTTGCTGATTCTTACTACATGCGTCTTGCGATGGAATACTTTCATGACCTGATCAAACATACTAAGGTCATTACCAATATGGCTGGTGGCACTGCAACTGCACAAAGTGTCAAACTAGTCGCGATGCTGCCAACTCTGTTCCAAGAACACTGACCATGAATAATTGGTGTTTTTTAATAGCGACGTCCAAGAATTGTTCACATTTAGACGTTGATGTTTTGATGATAATAATATGTCTTATTCTTAACTGGTAACAATTTGTAAGTTAAATTTCAATGCATAGTTCTAAACAAGATTGCTTATATTCAGATTCCAAAGATAATTAGGCTAACGATCAACAATATTCAATAATAATGTGTGGCCCACTGACTGAGCCCAAGTCATCTGTTTGACCCTCCATTCAAAAAGGTTGCTGGTCCCTGAACTGCAACTTATAATCAAATTTGGTTAGCAAATAACCTTGACCTTTGCTTCTGCCAAAAATAGCTACAACGTCAATGTATTGCTATGCCAATGTTGTGTAAATAATGCCATAATTTGTATATTTTTCATCACTCAAATGTTGCAGACTTATTTGGCTATGAAAACTTCATCACTGCATAAAACCGAACTAAAGAAAACAAACAGTTAACTAAATTTGATTGTTTATGATGCATATATGGTTTGCTTATGAATAGTCTCACTTCATTGTTAATAATGAGATTGTTAAGAGCATGTACAGTTAGAAACAAGTATAGCCATTTACTGCATCACTGTAGCGATCTTGAAGTGATCCATAACAATTTATATTTTGATTCTTATTGTTACTGCTTATTACAGTGTAAGGACATGAGGCAATGTTTGTGATGAAACCGTGTAGATTAGATATCAGAAATAATTTTACGTGGGACAAGGCTCCCTGTTAATGCGTAGGAGTTACCAACTCGGAATCGTGACTCGTTTGCTGTAGGCAGATATAAGTTTGTATCAGAGCTTTGTAATCAGCCAACAGGATATATATATATACAATGTGAAAATGATGTGCATTAGCCTATATAATTCTAATACATAACTCAACCTCAACAGCAAGGGTGGGGGAACCAACCCGACACATAACAACCATCCATGTTTAAAGATTATGATTTGCTGAAATAAGGGGAAAGCGTCAGAATTTCTCACAGAGGACTGTAAATAAAATAGGAATGGAATAAATTATGCCTAAGTGTATAAAACAAATATCGACAAATGTCTCAGAAGGGCAGAAAACATTGGCTTCTCAATAAGCCTAATATGGCTCTCTTGTCTATTAGCCATGTGTGATTTTTGCGCTGGTTAGCAATCTTGCTGCACTGATGCACTACAGGTCATAATGTGACCGAGCCTTGGCATTACTGCTTGTCAATACACTGGTGTGCTGCATACCTGGGCACTGGTCTGTGTTGCATTCTTGTGATTCACCGTTTGGACCGACACATGGCAGACCATCCTGGTCCGGTTCAGGATGATTACACAGGCGACTGCGAGACTGGACCCCTCTGTTGCAGGTCTTACTACACAAGGACCATTCACTCCATGGTCCATAGCCGCCATTCACTGAAACACACCACGTTATATATGAGGACTGCTCTACTATGCCACAGCCCGTGGCTTCTACTCACCGAAACGATCATTCAGTTTGTGGTTCATATGAACCACTGATTGAAATCAAGTTAAAATATCTTACAGTGTTAGGATAATTCTATAGCATATATAACCAGTTTCCAAAGTAAAACATAGGCATTAAAAGTATTATTGTTAGCATTATAGTTGAACCTCGCTTTACGGGCACCATAGCAATATAGCCATCTCACAATTGTGGTCATCCTAGGACAGTCCTGATTTGTTTCCGTACTTGTAAAGTATAGGAAATGAGTCCTACTAATACGGTCACCTCGCTAGTCAGGTCACTTTTGCACAGTCCCAAGGGTGACCTTAACAGTAAGATTCCACTGAACATCAAAAACAACATTTATTAGTAGCATGTGGTTAGATGAATGATAAACATTAATACTTTATAAATGTTTTTGATTTTTTACGACTGTTAACTGCACTCTGTATTCAATTCTTCATTACTGAATATATTTAACAAGATTGCCACCCTGAGAATTAACTCTAGGTGGCAGGTGGACAAGGAAGCCCTTTGGCTTATCGAGAATCCGACCCTTTTATCTATGTGTATCCCGCCCTTCTGAGGTATGTGTCGATTTTATTTTTAAACATATTCACGCTACCAGCACCCACACAATCATCAGATAATCTGTTCCATTCATTTACAGTCCTTTGTGAAAATTATAACTTTCTTATATATAATCTACACTGCACCTTCGCTAATGTAACTTCATGTCCTCTAGTCCTTCTATCTTTCTTAACTGAGAAAAAATATTTCTATCAATATTTTCATAACCATTCAATATTTTAAACACTTCTATCTGATCTCCTCTCAATCTCCTGGTCTCTAGTATTGTTAAGTTGCATTTTTTTAGGCGTATTTCGTAACTAAGATCCCTCAGTTTTGGTATCATTTTAGTTGCTCTCCTCTGCACTCTTTCTAGCATATCTATTTCCTTCCTTCAATATGGCCTCCACGCTTGAATACAATATTCTAAATGAGGTCTAACTATTGTTTTGTACAGCGGTATTATTAGCTCTTTTTCCTTATACGTTATGTTTCGCCTAATTAATCCAAGGATTTGATTTCCCTTTGAAACTGCAATTCCGCACTGCTCTGAAACCTTCATATCAGCACTAATGGTTAACCCCAAGTCCTTTTATTTTATAGTAGTACTTAGTACAGTACCCCCATTATATATTCTACCTCTTCGTTCCCATGTCCTGCATGGAGGCATTTACATTTCCCAAAATTGAACAGCATTTGTCACTTTTTAGACCATTTTATCAACTTGTCAAGATTATTTTGTAAATGTTGTCTATCTCCATCACTTTTAATCCTTCTAAACACTTTTGTATCATCCGCAAATTTCAACACCTTGCGTGTTATTTCAGCATCCAAATCGTTGATATATATTAAGAATAATACAGGTCCTAGTACTGATCCCTGTGGTACCCCACTCAATACCGATTTCCAGTTTGACGTCTCCCCATCAACAACTATACGTTGTCTTCTGTCAATCAGCCATTTTTCTATCCAGTTTATTATACCATTTCCTATGCCATGGGCCTTTAGTTTAAGCAGTAATCTTTGATCTGGTACTTTGTCGAAAGCTTTCTGAAAATCTAAGTAGACAATATCTACTGGTGATCCCTCATCTACCCACATATGAATGTCAACATACATTTACGGAAAGCTTCAAAAACTATGTTTATTGATGGCAACAAAATAAGAAGATTGCATATGATTCCTACATATATATATATAAGTATATATGTATTTTTTATTTTATAATATACATATATAATATATATGTATATATGAACCTACAAGCAAATGGACAAAGAAGTAAGTTGTTTACCGAATCCATAGTAAGCATTATGTAACATATAATAGCATTATATTAACCCACTCGGACTGGGGTTTATCACATCAGCACTTTTACGCATATAAATTGACATGCCACCATGGAATTATATATCTAGATATAAATATATCAGATCGTGTCAAACAATGAAATGTTATTTCTTTCAGATATCACAAGTTAAGTCAAGAGATTGTTGTCAAAATACTTCACTTCTATCAGACATCATACCAGCTAGGTTATGTCAGTGTCACAAAAGGCAACTGATTTATTTTAGGATATTCCACGTCAGGTTAAGGAATCCAATGTCATCTGATCCTTCAACTGCAATCAGGAAATGTCTGTTCAAAAAGAATCAAGATCACATCAGATGCTTTGTATACACGTACCTATCTTTTCTTGGCAGTACTGGCCCCTGAAACCAACAGTGCACTGGCACGTGTAATTCATACTGCCTTGGAGACAGGTGGAACCATTGACACATAGATTGTCCAAGCAGAAGTCAGGTGGAATGTCACATGTCTTGCCTGTGAACCCTCCTTTGCAGTGGCACACAAAGTCATTCAGTTTGTCCTCACATCTGTAGCCATGGCAGAGGTCTGGGTCGCAGTTGTCAGTGACTACGAGACAAATATTTACACATATTTATTTGTGTGCGCATTAACAACTTACACATCATAAAAAATAGTTTTGACAGTAAACAATTACAGATGTTCTCATAGAGTGTAAGTTCTGTTTGTTGTGAGCATTTCTTAATGCATCACAGACCTGCTAATTCCCACCCATTATCTTTTCTTGGCAGCGATAGCTTTTTATATTTTTGTAAAAATTGCATAGATCAATATTTTGTAGAAGTCTTTTAAATGAATCCATCTATAGTATTTACGTTTACAAAATGATGTCTAATGAACCCATCGAATGTGTAAATAGATCCAATATACTGTATTATAAAGAGTATAAAATATGTGACATTACCATCACAAGAGGTGGGAAACATCAGTGTCGTGTGCTGTCTGTTGGCAGCTATTACCATCTGCCAGGTGAATGATGCTGCACTGTCATTGTACAGACATGAGTTGGAGAGTTCAGTGATAGCGGCATCATCAAGGGCCAAGTTCCATACTGACAGCATTGTGATGCTTCCAGTAAGTGAATCTGGAACAGACAGACAACACTATGAAGTACAGTACTGGAGAGGTGAAGCACATGACATAATAATAATAACAATGACAAACTTCTATAGCGCCTAAATCCCCAGGAATCTGAGCTCAGAGGCGCAACATACAAGAATCATTGGGCAAAATTGTTAACAGGGACAAACAAGAGTCGTCATTAGAGCAAGGGACCGCCTACTACTTTTTCTGCCAGTACACGACAATCAAATAAGTACATTTCACATATACCGAACTTGTGAATATAATCAGCACATATTTTCTACACATATGCCTATAATTGTCATACATAAACGTCTTTGTGACAATACTGTAGTATGTACCCTGTAATATATAAGATCAAGAAACTAATTATTGCATGAAGCTTTTCAATATAAAAATCATTATTTTGTTTGACGCTAGTATGTATTCATTGACTGCACTGAGCAAAAGTCAGTGCCATTCATGAACCATGCCACACCGTAATTTGCATAATCTTCCTCGACAATGTCAAATATCACAATGACCATCATGCATGTGTTGTCATATAACATTGTCAATTGGATCATCTGTCTTCTAAATGCCGCTATCATTTTATATATCACATTTCTAATCTCCAGTAACATCAGAATCATTATGATCGCATTCGTCATCTACAAGACATCGTTTCTCTTCCTTGATCTTCTTTAATGCAAGTGGTATATAACCCCGACAATAGCAAAGTATGGCTACAGTTGTACTGTGGATATGATGTAACTATAACTGGATTCATATTCCAGATCAACTGAAATAATAAGCTACTAGTCGAGAAATCAACAGGAGCTACAGTCCAATGAGATTACCTTGCGGGTCAGCTGAACCAATTGTCAACACTGTCGTTGATGACAATGTTGCATCGCATTGTCCTGTCATGTCGTGTGTCACTGCCAACTTTCCTCCAGCATACAACTTCAACTGACACTGATCCCCATTCCAAACAGCTGCAATATGGTGCCATTTCTTGTTGACCAAGTTGACATCTGTGGTTCTCGAAGTACTGCATCCAATTAACACATATCAATTAAGTGCTCAGCCACTTTCTGGTTTGTGCTTTAACACAATCTCCACTGCCATCGTCGTCCAATACTGTCACTTTGGTCAAACAATATTAAGTTTTTGTCTTCAAAATAATCCACACCTATAAATTAATATTAGGCCTGATTACCTCACAGAAACTTGGGATTCCATTCTGTATGTTTCAACCGCATCTCAAGGTCTTCTTCAGCAGAATGAACTTACGGGTTTGTCATATAACCGCTCTCATATGAGATATACACAATGGAATCCAAGTTTCTCGTTCAGGAGGTAATCATGTCTAATTATTCATAACCAAGAAACCAGATCATCAATCCATTCAAGGATTTAAATTAACGTTTTTAAATTAGTTACAAAGTTTGTGCAGTTGTTAATAGACTTCACCCTCATTTCAATAAATATATGTATATTACATTGTATACAAACAACCTATTAATCAACAAATAGTTAGCAATCCAATATATAATATATACAGGGTATATATATATGATGATATAAGAACTTATCTGAACTGCCCTGTAAAGGTATATGATGATCTTGATTCTTTGGCGATTTTGTACCAATTACAAAAAGTCCATTTTTGGTGGGGGTCGGTCACATTTGATTTTAGGTGACCTGGTGGCGGAGTGGCCCCCACCGATATGGTGTCAATGGTAAATAGTGTCGTGAGATAGTTAGTACTGGTGGTTGGTAATACGTCTACGACTTGTAGGTAGTGGTTAGCAATACCATTGGGGCCGGCATGCTTGCTGTGAACATGTATTGATGTATTTATGTTGTAGTTTATGAGTTATGTAAACAAATACAGCTAAATGTCATTAAGTTGGCCTATTTCAATCTACACTTGTCTTGCATTGTTGCTTTGCATAGGAGGATATATGTGTCAGGGGCGCATACAGTCCATTTTGTTAGTTGTTAGTATAGGAATTTACTGTATACACGGCTTACATACATTTGTATTTGCAAAATTCCAAGTTTCATGAGACTGCTATCAACTCACAAAGTACCCATAATATTATGGATACAACAGTGTTTGATATCAATTTACTAATTAGTATTTCTAAACAGAAACACAGAATGAATAATTCACAGCTACCAAACTGAACTTGATAGCTATGTAGAGCGTACCCAATAAAATCATAAGACAGCGCAGAGGGATTTTTCAACTGGAAGACGATGTCACTGTTCATGAGAGAGAAGATGTTCGAAGTGTTAGAGGTTGGCATCAGCCAGAAGGTCACAGACCACGAGAGGGTATCCGTACCCACAACCTTTGACACCGTCGCTGTGCCCCCTGCCTGAATATCAAGCTGGAACGCTGTCAATAAAATTGTAGTTGTCATTATATCAGGCAAATTGCAAGACAATATTATTAAAAATAAAATGGATTCTCCCTTGAAATATGTCACTTTTCATACAACTAAAATCTTACGGAATGTTACCCAAAACATTTTGCAGAACGTCTTGTTACTTTTTGGTTTCTGAAAAATATGATTCCTAACATTTTCCATTATTTTATACATTTATAATCATGTTAACAGATTTATAACTTATTTCCATATTAATGTTGAAGGTGATCAGAATCACTGATATATGAAACACTGAGTATACTATGCATGATCTCATGCTATTGGATAATTCAGTTTGATTGTCGACTTGATAATCACACATCACAGCTCACCACAATACAAGATACTTTATTGAATTTCTCAAAAGAGAACTTTACAAATGTGCCATTGTTAGCTTCCACTCACATTGATATCAATTATTTCATGATGGAAATGTTCTGTAGTGGACTATATGAACACTACAAGAATATGGCAGCATTATACAAATATTCCATCACACAGAATAGTTCTCTATTGGCCATTCTCTTGGTAACACTAGAAGTCCATCCAATTATAAATATCACTGATTCTGTGATCAAACACTTTATACAGAGCAAGTTAGCTTTGGGCACTTGTGTGTTTAGAGACAGTACCTTGACAGTCCTCCAGGGCAGCACTACCTGCCATCAATGTGAGAGTCGCTGAGGGGGGCACTCTACACATGTCTTCATGTTTTGTTGGGACTGGTACATGCTTTGAACACATCTGCCACAGGGAATGAGGCCTGTGGCTGAGTAGTTGCCCGCGGCACACATAGCTGAAATGTGTACCAGTTTAATGCTACAGATTGCAGACATGTGGATGTCTAACAATAATTAATATTTTGGTTTACGCTGATGATATCAAACACACACACACACACCACACCACACACACACCACACCCACACCACACCACACCACACCACACCACACCACACCACACACACCACACCACACCACACACACAACACACACACACACACACACACACACACACGTACATGTACCTTTCACTACACTTATAATTATGGCTGCAGACACTGAAATGGCACTAACCCAAGCATTCCTCTATATCTCTGGTGCCTGTTTTCAAGGTCGACTTCCCTTCCGGGCATGGCTCGCAGCTTGTTTGGTTTTCCTTGTCCTGGTACGTTCCGATGGGGCAGTTGATGCACTTGCCATTGTCAAAGTATGTGCGAGTTGGACACACAGCTGCAAACAACCAATATAAGTCAATCTCAGCCATTTGTAAATACAACAACAGCGTAGTGAAAGCTTAGCTGGCTCCATAGCACCATAGTTATCTTAGCAACCTTCTGGCAAAAGATTATGCAAGTTCGCTTTAATAGTAAAGCTGCCTTTGCAATTCATACAGCTCAGTGATGTTCAGATTTATAGCGTACGAATAGTTTAATATGTTGTGTACAGTTAGTTTCACGAGTGCATATTTTTGTCAACAGAACATACTTTGATGAGGATTTGTTGGATCACTTTGGATCAGGTAATTTGTGAAAGTGTGAATGGCCTTGTGTTATACTACGACAGACGTCGGCCATTTTTCTGCATAATTTAACTGGGTATAGTCAAAAATAATTTAATAGTTTCTTTAATGAATTTATAAAAATTAAATAACACATTTGCACAAACAATATAGCATGTTGTAATATTTAATTATCATCAACGTTTCACTGATCAAAAAGTGAAAGTGATATGACACAGGTTAATTTTTACAGCAGTGGCAGCTTAAATTATTTAAAACTTTCCATTTAAAATGTTAGCAAAAATACCCATCCACGTCAAGGGATAACTTGGTAATTCATATGTGGATCTAGGTGGTCGTCTTTGTGATTACATTGGAAGCCAATCAAACAAATCCTTAGTTCAATATTACATGCGAGAAGCTGCTACATATAAACAGACGATGGTTTTATAAAGTATTTGTTTTGGACATTAAGACTGCATAAGAGTGAATTATTTTTCAAAATGTTGCACATGTTATCTGCAATTGTTGCAAATTATTTAAAGCATTTACAACTAACCAGTGGATGGTTAACATAATTTCATGCAATCATAGAAATGTCAAACATCCTGCACAAACTCTTTAGAACCCAAACCACAGGAATTCCTAAAAAGGATTAATGATTTTTCCTGGGGTTTTAGATGACCCCTGAAAGTTTGGTATCTGCAATGCAAACCATCTAGGAGGAAAAGCTTAATATACCCACATACATACATACAACCATACATACATACATATACTAGTAAAAAAAAGAAATGCAAGTTGAGGTCATCGCACTGAAGAGTTCATTATGCATCATCAACGTTTGATAGTTGGCCAATTATGGGATGTGGAAACTGCATAATAAGCAATGAGTTGAGGAAAGTGCTTAATAAGCAATGAGATTCTACTTTCCCCCTTTCCATTTTGAACTCTGTCAACTGTAATATGTATATATGTTGTATTCTCAATTGGAAATAAAGAATTGAATTGACTTACATAATGTTATATCAAACGATATATTTAAATGTTGAGTAGTTTACAATTTCCTAAGATAGGAAACCAACTTTATTTGGCAATAGTTGATCACCACTCCATGCCATGGCTCTTGGAGTGGCAGCTGTGCCACTGGGACGCTTACTGCAGGCGTGCAGATAAGACATACCACAGGAACATTGAATGTGTACATCTGCCAGTGATGGTCATTACTGGCAATCTCAATGCCCACAGATACAGAGACAAAGTCTTCATTCCTGAACTGGAAAAGTTTATGGTCCATCACCCGAATCTCAGGACAATGCTCTATGTCGTGTCACATGGATTGTGCAAGAGTACCTATAAGAGCAGCTATAGTTACAGTTTGCCTTTAACGGTGCGTGTCTCCTAATGGACATGCATGCTTGGTTTGAACTATGGGCAACAATGACAACAGCAGCCAACCGACACCCATCAGTTCACATTTGCCCTGATTGAAGAAAGGAGAGCAGCACATTGTTATCAATTACATGGACTCATAATGTAAATGAAAACCAGAATACTGGCTTGTATGGCTGCTAGAAGGCGTATTACGTGGTCATACACCACATTTGCACACGTTGTTGGTGATATGTCCGTACAAAACTTCTAGGACTTAAAACAGAAACTTGCATGTCTTATTTTGACTAGTATACATACGCTAGCTTGACTATAGTTAGATGCATTTGTGAGAGCGCATAACACTGCCAGTCATTCACCCAATGATTGAAACTAAGAAAAAACAAATTACATACCACATACGAATGTCGCATATTGAGGTACGGAATTAGGAGGACACTGTAAAGTGGGATAATCATCAGTGTCGAATGATGCTGCTTCAATCTCTGTAAGAAAATCCTCAACGTGTAGATTCAGCTGACCACTTGCAATCATCTGCTGTGTGGAATTCCTCATGGCAGCAAATGCGGTAGTGATTTCTTCCCACCTCTTTTGTGCATTAACATTAGGGTCGTGACGCAGCACAATAAAAAAATCAAATGCGATCTCCAACTGATGTATGTAATCGCGTTTAACCCGGCCAGTGACATCTCGTTTTCGCCGATTCACTAGTCCACACGTGACAACAACATTGTCAACACCGCAGCCAGGATTATCTCTGCACAGTGACTTGTATTTACCATCAGATGAATTCAGTGAATTGATGAATTGTTCCTTGATCTTAAGTTGTGTCTCATTTTTTGAGCAATCACCACTGTAATAGCGCAGCTTGTTTTTCTTGCGAGCGTCATCCACGTAATATCTTACTGATGCAAAGAAAACAAAATTCATTGCAACCATTTCACACCACCAGTGAAAATAATAACATAAATGAATTATCAGTCTGAATAATATTGGTTAATTTAAAATGTATTAATCAGATGAAAAATCAAATTCATGTAAAATACAAACATAAAGTTGTCATTAAGTTTTCAGAGACGTGACACTATTTCAGTGGTATTTATTTGCTAAATAAAATGTTAGTTGGCACTGGTTTGTTTCAAATACTATTTAATTATTTACGTCAGGGCTGACAAAGTAGTGTACACATCACTTCTGGGAGGTTACCTGTAATCTATAAGAATTAGTTAATTACCAGGTGCACACATTAATAACACATAGCAACAAAATTATTTTTGTTGCTATGTGTACATTGTGTACAACAAAATTATTTTTGTTGTACACAATGTATAGGATGGCTCTTTCCGAGTAAAAATATGCTAAACGTTTTTCAGCTAGACCAACTGTTTCCATAGTAACAAACAAAACTTTGCATGCTGAACAAATACTGGCAAATTTAGAAACACTGCCATTCTTTACTGAACATAATTCTTTTATATGTATAATTATGCTTCTTAAAAATCCATGTTCAGTATACATTTTATTATGCAATGAACAGAGCATTTTTAAAAATCAGTCTTAAATGATGGGTTTCGCTGTATTAATATTGAACACATATAATTCAAAATTAAGATAACCCCACAGTTATGATGCCTTTTTTGCATGAAATAATTCAGAGATTCCCTGTACAAGAAGCAAGGACATTTCAAATGAACACTACCTGTGCAATCAGGAACTACTTCGTCTGACCAGCTGCCAGTGGTGTCATCACACACAAAATCACCGTTGTTGGCAGTAAGTGGAAGGGTGTACTTTTCATTGCAGGACATGCGACATATCCTGCCATTGGTCCAGCCGCTACATGCCAGTAATCCATACCTAGGCGGCAGCAAGTCTGTACAAGTTTTAACTGCAAAGAAACAAACATACCCCCACATGTGTAGCGGTAACAGATATCAGCACACGTCCTGATATGAGTGTATGATAATCAAAGTCTTGGGGAAATATGGCAGCATCTCCTCTCAAGTCCCACAGTCCACTCGCCGCTTTCTATGTTCATTCACATCTTTTGACAAATGCATTTGAAAAAACACAGTAACTTAGTTATTTACTTTTTTAGCAGAAGAACTGAGTGGTGAGCTACTCTCCAGAGGGTGCCACTGTGGTGGTATGTGGAGTCTACCAGGACATTATTATCAGCTGCATGCAATGCCGTATTTGGCGACAGAAATTAAGCGGTAGGTGGGAAATATTAATTGATAAATAAAGATAAAACTGTAACGGTGATAAGAACATCCCTTGGTTAGTTGCTCCATGAGTGGGTGTCAGCGAGTACAATTTAAATTAGTAACAATTGAGTAATAATTTAATGTGGTGGTCACCATATTCAGTTTGTGCACATAGTTCTATATACTAAAATCATTATAATAAAATATATACTACAATCCTACACAAATTTGAAAGTAGTCGGAACTATTTTCTATCAAATGCTAACAGAAACAGTTAAACATTAGCCAGCAGATACGAGGACTGCTCCACTAACAATCCTATGAGGTCATACGTCTAATTCTACTCTTTAAAATCAATTTTGCTCCTTAGCAGTGATTCTATATACCAGAAAACTGTCAACACTAAGATGTGCCACAGGACTACTTTTGCTGGTGTATGTGACACGAAAATAGAATCCTCAGTGACAGGGCAGTATGAACGTGTTTGTGTTTGCATAGTCTCCTTAAATTGAACAAAAGATTATGTTTAATGTTATATTTTCGTTACGAGCTCACTGTCTTAGTGAAACAGTGCCCTGATGCCTATTTACCATCACACATTGGTGGGTCACTGCTCCAGAAGCCATCCGACGAGGTGGTGTCATTGTACTCGCAGGTAATCATGCTATCACCGATCATGTCGTAGCCAGGGACGCAGGTGAAGTTACAAGACTGCCCATAGCCAAACCCTTGGGGACAAGATATCGTCCGTTTCTGTTGCCAACCAATTGTTGGACAGTTGATTTCTGAAAACATTCCAGCTTTTGGTGAACGGTTCAAATGTGGCATGTAAAAGGAGCACACGGACAGTATCTGACTGTAGTCAAGACATTGTTTGCATGTGGATGGGTGGGTGGGCATGCAGTGTGCGTAAGTGGATGGGTCTGGTGTGTGTGTACGGGTGGGTGTGGTGTTGTGGGTGTGTGTGTGGGGGGGTGTATGAAGGGATGGGTTTTGGAGTGTTAGCATTTTAACATGACTAATCTGCGATCCTTTGAAAGAAAATTAATGCCTTTATTTATTCAAAATTCCCCATTACTTAAGGTTATTTGTAATGGTCATGGGGCTCATACTGGACATTAAATAGATGTAAATTGATTTTCCATAATGTTATGCATAGTAGCTAGGATGGGAATTTTTGTTAGTCATATTAATTGTAGTAAAATAATTTGTGAAGAAATAGCCAGCAGCTGCAGCAATTGCAACAACCAACCGCAGTGATAGAGTGGTGATAAGTATGGTCATGATGCAGCCTACAATTAATGTTCCCGGCAAAACTGAACGTGTCAAAACATCACTCTGAACTGTAGAACTATTGCTTTATTAATTGCTTCAATGATAACTTTACTATTAACAAATGTCAGTCCATTTCTTCATAACAGGGATATTAATGGAACCACTGATGTATACATTCACCATGGTAATGAACGTGTACCTTACACGGTTACACAGAAAGTTGTTACAGTGACATTCTGAGCAGGATGACCTGCGCAGAGATTAACATTTGGTAATGTCCCAAGACATACAAACTTAATATAGTAAGCACAAACTACTAGCAAAACAGTGGAATGCAACAGTAGCAAACTAATCAATTAGCTCAAATTCATGTTACACAAGCATTAACAAGGGCATACAGCGAATATTAAAAGCATACATATCAGATTCAAACTGAACAAGCTAACATTTAACATAATGCTCCAACCAACCTTGCACATAAACAGTGAATCTGCATGGGAGGGGGGCTTTATTTTGTGCTGCGTCCCAGGCGGTGTATTCTATCTCATGTATGCCAACACTGAAGCGTGATCCCGGGGGTTTTCCTCTGGATTGAACCGGCTTGATGTTTGTGTCTATGTTATCAGTAAAACGAGGAATGGGCCACGTTACTACAACCGAATCTTGGGCTCTATCGGCAAACACCTCCAGTTTCGCTGGACAGTCATCTTCAATGAAGACTGGTGGTTCAACATCTGAAAAACAGCATCACAGTAAGTGTTAGAATGAATTGTATTATAATGACGGGGGCACTGCGAAGACGCATGCATCATCAGTAAAACGAAAATTATAAAATAAGTTTGTAGTTACTGCCAATGGTAAGTCCATAAGTTATAACAAATACTTTAAAATTGTAACTATCATTCATAGTAACCACAAACTAATTTATAATTTGCTTCATCTTCCTTGTGATTAACAATGTACTTATTTGGTTGACTTAAACTTATATGCAATTTAATGCTTTTTATTAAATGCTTATTTATAATTAGATTTATTTAGATTTCATATCAATTCAATGCTTTATTAATTTATTGTATTTAATATTTTATGAATGTTAATATATACCTGTTGTAATGTTCAGCCTCTGTGAACAAAGCATATTAAAGTACCAGGTATCTCTAATGAACCAAGAGAAACCATGGGACCGTTTCACTAAGATATTAAGATCATAAATTCATCCTGAAACAGAACCTCATGGCAAATATAAAGAATATTTTCAAAATGCATTTCACTAACGTGATCATTAAATTAGTCTTAAGGTAAAGGGCAACATTTCCATCATGATAATCGGTAATCTACACATTTGGCACAATTTGACAAAACAGATTTAAGAATAATCGAAAAGTGCTTGGAAATATGTCCTATCAACACTTTTCAACAACATAATTTATTATGACTTTTTGTTCACTGTGCAAAGAACCTAACACAATCTTATAGAACTGCTACCATAATAAACAGGAGACTATTTCTGCATCACACATGGTGTAAGATTTTTACAAGAGTGCATATGCCACTGAACACATTAACAATTTATAGTTAACACGATTGCAGACAGGACAAACAACTTAATTTAAACAGAAATGATGTCGTCTAATATAATAATATGAAGGTCAAGCAGCAGTGCACATTTTAGGTTAGATACAGCTTAAATAAGCGTTGCTCAAAATTTATTAGCAAATGTCACAACAACCTCGACCTTTGAGAAGTCATAAACTGCTACACACACGCCACCAGGTCATGATGTTAATGCTGAGGAAACAAGTCATATATTAGCAAACTTTTAATAGTTAACATTTTAAAGACTTATTGACAACTGGATCTCTGTGTTAAACTGGACTCAAAATATAAAAATGCCATTAGCAAAAACTAGCTGTGGGCATGATGATTAAAGAGTGGTGTAATGTCATTAGAAATTTGCATTTTAGGAGTGTTTTTATTGACCATGTCTAGGATGGATTCTTATGAAATGCAGTTTTCATTTTTTATTATAGGTAAGGAGCAAAATCTATCTTATGACCAAAATCAGGCTTATGAGGTTTTAAAAAATGTTAGTGAAACGGTCCCCCTCTATATTTTATGATGTCAGATGGTATCAGTCATATGATCAAAGTTGCATAAGTCTGATAAATTGTTGTTAATATCCCTGCTAAAATATCCAGGCACGCTCTCGTGTGTGCGTGTGCGTGTGCGTGTGCGTGTGCGTGTGTGTCATGAACCAGATTCAACATTCGTAATTTTTACATGCATTAATTAATTGTTTTCTTTGACATCTTTTGGTCAAACCTTACCACAATCCATGACGCGAAGTGAGAATTGTCATGTACATCATGAGTCCATACCTTCACATGATGACAAAGTACCAGACCATGTTTGGTCGTCTTTGCAGGTGATGAAGGGTGTGTTATCATGTGGCAAGCCATATCCCTCAGAACATACAGTCATGCATGTCGAATGTATTGAATTGTCAGCGTTGCACTTCGCAGTGCCATTTCGCGGTGGTATTACTGCGGGACACTCTTTTCCTATAATCAATCAGTATCCACAATATTGTTAATGCACATGCTATAGATTGTACTTATAAAATTCTTCAAGTGAGCACTCCTTCAGAAATTTCCATTTTTATGCATCATTATTATTAATAGAAAGCCATGTTCATTAACATGGCATCAGTTCCTGGTTTGGAGTCTGCGTAAACAGGATTACAGTGGTAAACCTGTAAATCTAAGAGGCCAATCTAATAGAAAATACTTAATTATGTTGTAACAGTTTGAAGGTGGTGTTTTTAAGGTGAGACACCTCAGGTGAAATGATGTTTTGACAAAAAATACTCAGAATGGTTTTCTGCCAGATTATGATATCTTTGTATGCATACTATCAATAAAGTTCACTTCTAGGACAATTAAATACATCTAAGAGAGTCTTCGTCATGGACCAATCATGTTGATATCAACTATAATCAAATCCATTAAGCAATCTTTGATGGCCATTTTCTCCCAAAAAAATTCTTAAATTTCTGCATTTGGAAACCAGATATCTTTGAGAGTAATTATGCTATGCAAATTGTTGCATTCAGCAGACACTGCTGTGTGAAATGATCAGTCACTTTTAAAAATCATCAATAGTTTGAAAGATATAAGCATATTTGTTGCCAAAAACCAAGGTTTTTTTGGCACCAAAAAATTATTTAAAAAATAAAAAAACAGATATGGAAAATGCTGTAATCACTTCACAATAGAATGTATACAGAACATGGAATTGCAAGAACTGTAATTATGTATGTGCTTAAAAAAGAATGGCTGTATTTCCAAATTTGCCAATATTGGCTCAAAATATTGCAGCCATTTTGTTTGTTACTACTTGTTGAAACTGGGGTGTGGACAAAAAAGTTCAAAGTATTTTTTACTCAGTATGATCCATTCCATACTTTGGGTATAAAAAATTGCACAATTTGCACAAAATAAAAAAGTTTGAACCAACTGCAGCTATGCAGTGTTTTATGTTAAAAAAACACCACCTTCAGACTACTGTCACTCACCATCAAAGGAATAAAACGGTGGGACAGTTTAACAACTGAAATAATTCAATTACCAAGTTTAACACAATTAAAAAAGACATTCATGTCATCATTATTTTCTGCATATTTGTAAACTTTTAACTGCAAATCATGTTATGTTAAACCAATCTATTAATTGCATAAACGCCAATGTAACAAGTTTATAATTGAATTAGTACTACCCGGTACTACTTTATTTTATAAATCGTATTGTATTAAGCCATGGGCCCGCAATTATACTGACTGCTGCTGCTGCCACCTGGTGGGCATTTTTTTATTTAGCCTCGCTATAGCAAGTATAGGAAAAGTACAACAATATGTAAGTTGTTAATTAAAAAGCTAATATTGACCTGTTGAGGTAGAAAATCAAATCAGCTTACTTGTGCACGACACTGCTGTGCCTTGCCATTGACCATTTTTACAACTGATGATTGGGTTTCCAGCTATCTTGTAGTTTTCATCACAAAAAGCTGTACATGTAGTGCCGGCTGACATGGGACAGTCAGCATTGTGTGAGCAGTCGTAGTACCCATGTGTGATGTGTGGCAATGACCAACACCGCCTCACTGCAGAATATCCAAACATTAGTCAAACCCGTAATCAAATTAATTGTCATGATTAATAGTTCCAGCTATAGTCACGATGAAACATTAAACTGCCAAAATGTATGCTTGCATGCATATGAACATACTTAAATATAGGGGTAAAGAGAAAAGCATTTTAGTAGTCCAATGTACATTTCACTATGTAAGAACTCATTTTTTAATATTACTAGCTGTTATGCCAAACTACTTCACTGCAAAATCTGTGATATTAATTGTTAGGTTAAATAAAACAATTCAATGGGACTTTCAGCATTTCTAAGATTATCTGGTTATCATCATGCAAATTCATTATCCTGTACATTTCACTATGTAAGAACTCATTTTTAAATATTACTAGCTGTTATGCCAAACTACTTCACTGCAAAATCTGTGATATTATTTGTTAGGTTAAATAAAACAATTCAATGGGACTTTCAGCATTTCTAAGATTATCTGGTTATCATGGTTATCATCATGCAAATTCATTATCCTGTCACATGTAACCTTCTTTATATATATAATGGTCACGATAAAGTGTTTTAAGATATATGATATAACCCATTTCATGTCCTGCCTGCCCTCTTAATTGAATCAAATGCACAACCAACAGTCCTAATATATATATATATATATATATATACATATATATATATGTATGCGCCCCTGTCACATACACCTTTCTGTGCAAAGCAACGATACAAGACCAATGTTGATTGAACCAGGCCAACTTAATGACATTTATTCACTAACACATATTAAACAACACCATATATACATAAAACCACACCATATATACATACATCAATACACAGCAACCATGCCGGCCCCAACAGCATTGTTAAGCAATACCTACAATTTCTAAGCATATAACTTCCGAGACATCTACTTACTACCATGACTAACTACATGACTGCACTATACTTCCCACTACCACCGTAACGGTGGGGGTCAGTTATTGTCTAGTTGACATCCAAAAAGAACTCGTCAAACAGTTCAGACCGACAGTCAGTGATTAGTTGTTATGTTTCTTCAACACTTGCATTATCAATAACAAAACTTCTAAGTAAGACTGTTCCATACCTAAACAAATTGATTTTATACAAGCTCGCCTTAAACCAATGACAGAAAATCATTACAGGGAGTACAGACTGGATTCCGTTCAGGAAAAACAACTCGACAGAACATATTGAACATGGTTTTAAAAAGGACTAATCATCGGAGATGCTGATCTCTCATCGGCAAATGATGTCAAACTCCTACACATCCTTGCCAAAATGCTTTAAATAACTGGTGGCTTCTATTTTACCACATCCTCAGAAGCCAGGAGTCGGAGTGGTAGTTGACTACACTAAGGCTGGCTTTTATCCAACTAAATGCTGAGGAGTTCACTGAATTGCTTGTACTTTGTCCCATTTACTGTCCTCGTTCAGGATTCCAGCAATTAGCACCATAACTACAAAGCACACTTAAAGGTTCATAATTACATTAACTTGAACATTAATAATGGTAAAGTGACTGCACTTACCTTACTAGATGTCTCTGCTGCTTTTGACACGATTGATCACAACATTCTCATTGAACGCTTATTAAAGTGGTACGGCATATCTGGCACTGCTCTAAGCTGGTTTTCTTCATATCTTACTGATAGATACCAAACTATAAAGATTGGGAACTGCTTTTCAGCTGCACTGCCGGCTTTATTTGGTGTTCCCAGGGTTCTGTTCTTGGGCCTTTGCTTTTTACTCTTTACACCACGCCACTAAGCTCTGTTATACAAAGACATAACTTGGATCATCATCTTTATGCTGATGATACTCATATCTACATTTCGTTGGCTACCCCAGATACAAATCACTCCCTTAACCAACTTAGTGATTGCCTTCAAGATATCTTCCACTGGATGACAGACAGTAAGTTGAAATTAAATGCAAACAAAACTGAATTGATCATTATTGGTACTCCAATGCAGCGTAGTAAACTGGATGGTTTTTTCCCTACGTGTATTTTGAATCAGTGTATCATGCCAGCAACCTCGGTGCGGAATCTAGGAGTGATCTTTGATAGTAACTTCAATTTCCGACAACACATATCTCAAACATGTCGCTGCTGTTTTTATAATATTTGTGATCTTCGCTGTATTCGTCGGTATATGTCATTTTCTGTTGCTAAAACAATTACAACAGCGCTTGTTAGCAGCAGACTTGACTATTGCAATTCCCTCCTTTATAATATCGCTAGCAAGGATATCACAAAACTTCAGCGTGTCCAAAATTGTCAAGCAAGAGTAGTTACAAGATCTCCTCGTTTGTCTCGGTCTGTACCACTTTTTAAGTCTTTGCATTGGCTTCCTGTATGATATCGTATAATATTTAAGATCTGTACCATTACATACCAGGCACTGTCCAGTAAGCAACCGTTTTATTTGCATTCATTGCTTATACTCCTGTAAGAAAACCTATCCAGCTTCGATCATCTAGTTGTGACCTACTTTTTATTCCTAGAGTCAACACTAACATTGGAAAGAGAGCTTTTTCTGTTGCTGCACCAACTCTTTGGAATATGCTCCCTCTTAGTGTTAGATCAGTTGAAAATATTACAAAATTCTGTCGTCATTTAAAAACTTATCTTTACAACCTTGCTTATCCACCGTAGCTCCCTAGCGCCTTGACCCATCTGTTGACAACTGGAATACTACTTATGGATTTTGTGATTGACCAATCCTTTTGTTTTTATGTGCTTCTGAGCTTGGTTTCCAAGGACTTAGGCACAATAGAAATTATCTTTTTTATATTATTATTATCACTGTCCGTCCGACCAGCATTGAGAGGTAATAACATGCAACTACCCTTAGGTATACCCAAAATGGCGACATTTAAAAGGCTGTAGGATAATTGGATAATAAATAAACAGTGATTTATATATGGTGGCCTAGGGGACCAGGGTTGCCATCCTGCTGCTGACTCCAATTTCAAAACTTGAGCAATTTTGTTCACCCCACATTGCCTGTATTTTTGGAAATGATACTATAAGCTGGTCGTCCTTTCCAGAAGAAGTAAACTATCCCACGTAGGGGGTAAACGTGTAACCTGTAGTAGACTCACGGAGCTGGGATCTCAATCCGTAAACTGCCAAAAATATACTGACAATAGGAAACTGCCAATTATCAATGTAGATGTACATATACAGTGAGTCTAACAACTACCTGATAGAATTTATCATTGAATATCAAAGTGCTGAACTGTTATTTTCCGGAATCACAACCATTCCAAATCTTGCACTGCACTGTTTTGTTAAACTCAACTAAGATGATGAGCAGAGTTGTTTGTGCAGCTGGTTCATTACCTGGCTCCTTCAGATGCAGTGGTGGTTACCCATGTGACAACAGCATCACATCTACCTTCTTGTGCAAAGATTGGTGTTGACGGGGGGTGACACTGTATCTCTGGTGGGTACACGTATGTTAAACCACCACCGCCAGATCCTACAATAAAGTCATCATTGTTATATTATATCTTAAGACAAAAAAGTAAAAAAATCAATGTGTATTACTGTATATAAGTTGGATAATGTTTAATGATTTGTTATTGATGACCATGTAAGCCTTTGCCCTATTGCTCATAAACAAATGATTATTTAATAAACAACAAACCAAGAGGACTGTTTTTTGTTATCATCATTACAACTTAAATTTGTAAATGTGCCCCTTCATCATAACACTGAATCTCCATCACAACACTGCCCCTCCTTCATAACACTGCCCCCATGAGAACATTGCCCCTCTGTCATAACATGGCCCTCCATCATAACACTGCCCCTTCATCGATCATAACACTGTCCCTCCTTCATAACACAACCCCTCCATCAGAACACAGGCCAGTATCATAACACTGCCCCCCATCATAACATTGTCACTCCATCAAAACATTGTCATATTCGTCCCCACCATTGATCGACTACAACAGGCCTTGACAGTACTCCAAGAAGCTAACTTTGTGGACATGACCATCAGCTGGGCAAAGACTAAACTTTGTCACTGTTACCTCCGATCCGGTTCAGATGTTAGATTTATTTTCATAGCTTTTTCTGTGCCCTGACTGTGTGAATGGTGCTGCAGAACTTGGTCACTATATTATTATACTATCATATTACAAAGCATGAGGTCTTTCAGTTAAAATTGTAAAATGAAATATGCTTACCTTCACACCATGTATATCCAAAAATGCCACCTATTTGACATGCAACACCAACTGCTAATGGAATACCAGGTAAACCGCTAAAGAAGTTCAGTCCGTCAACAAATCCCTGTCCAACGTTGTCGATTACGTTACTGAATCCACTCGTGATATCACTCCATAAACCTCTTTTCATTCTGACCAGAGCCTGTTCAGTACCTAAAAATATAAGAAACGTTTTATATATTTTAACACTACTCCAGTCCAACTGTTGTGCTCCTCATGTTTCAGATTAATCTTGTAAAAAAGCAAACCTACCCATAGTAATGACTATAGCATGCTAATTCGTTTGTGCATGTTTTTTTATTTTGTCTTGGTGAATTTAGAAAGTTACAGGACTTCAGTTGGGAAATAACGATTTATCCAAACACCTGGCTACAGTGTCATTGAAGTTCAAAGTTCAACGGGTTCTTGAAGTCACAGCTGGATTGTACTTGAGGTTCGCTCGCTTAATTTTTTATTTCGGCTAATGTTCATATTACATAAGAATAACGCACAATAACTCCTCCTGATGCCCGCGTTGCCCCAACATATATTGTTATAAATGTGCTGTGAATGAATGGACAGTGCCGGCCTTTTGCTCATCATTTGCATCTCTGATGTCAATTCTAGGCATACCGAAAGGCGCGCCAAAAATATGCATATTTGAAGAAGGCCAGTTGCGTGAAATGTGGAATTATTAATTTATTGAATTCTGGTTAAATGTTTGTCTTGGTGGAAATATAGAGCAGCATGTAATATAATATGAATTCAAACAATAGGGGTGGTTATTCCCTTTAATACCTGGTCCGCTGTGGCAGGTCACATATCATTGTTTATATCAGTTATCGATCATCACCACATTTATAATGACAATTATTAATCTCACATCAACAAAATGTGCTAAATAGTATCTGTGAACACTTTTTCATCAACATTTAACATAATCATTCGTTTTGGTAACATAAATATTACACTGGTGAAAATGGTCACCAAATAAAATTTCAAGAATACTATTTCCTTATTTTAACTGTAAATACACATTGTCGAGTCTGTTCAAATCATGTGCATATTTACTCGCACTGAATCTTACAGACAATTATTTCTATGTAGCAATATCCCTCAAAATAACAAATATGCACTAATTATGTTCATAAAAAAGCCACACACACATACCTAGAGAAGATCGATGGTATTCCATTCGATCACCTGTCCAATATCCACCATACTCACACAGTCGATACAATGTCTTTTCATCAGCCAAGCACCTACATTACACAGGTGAAAAATACCATGGTAAATTACCTTATATTTTAACCACATTCAGGTAATAAAACACTGTTCTGGACATATACGAAATATAAATTTTAACTTATGGTCTGTAAATAATACAATATTTCATTCCCGTGTGCATGCATGGTGATTCCGGTCAGTTATCTCTCCTAAATGTTGTCACTTTGATACGTTTAGTGACCGGTTTGTTCGTTTCCCGAAAATGAACAGGGAGCTCTGCATTTCTTGGCACGTGATCCAAACTTGGCGTGGTACCAGCAGATGTCGTCTCGGGCGGTGGTTTGCTGTCGTCGTTTTGTTTTAGCACTCAATGTCATAGTGGATAGATTATCAACAGCACACAAATGTGATTGTCCTCTGACAACCATCACAGCGTCTGCTGCTGCGGCGATTGCATCAACGTCCTTCAATTGAAGCGCAGCCAACGTGACACGGACGTCGTCAGGAAGTTGTCTAAGGAAGCGTTCTCGAAAAATCGTACCCACTTGGTTATTGCCGTTCAACATTAGCATGTGTGCTAACATGTCGGATGGTCGGCGATCACCTAAACCGTCTAGGTCTTCCAACTTAGACGCTGCTTCTTCTTCCGTGAAATCGTAGCAGGCCAGTAACGCGGTTTTTAAATGTTCATACCTCCCTTCTGTTGGCGGGTGTAGGATGACGTGCGCCATTCGATTGGCAGCGATTTCATCGAGAGCTGCGACAACGTAGTTGTATTTCGTTTGGTCGATGGTTATGTTGCGTATACCAAACTGTGCTTCAGCCTGCGCAAACCATACATTCGGGCAGGTTTTCCAAAAGACTGGAAGTTTCAACGAAACGGCTGCCACGTTGCTGTTCGCTTCTGCCATATTGATGTCGTGTGTGGGTAGCGATCACGTCAGGGTCACCAATGTAGCACAACACCACTCGTGAATATGACAACTTTATTGAACAGGTTTTAATAACTACTTATCAGTTAGAAGGACGGCAGTCGAATGTCCGTTAGAAGTCTTTTAAAACGTAACGTTCTTGTTTACGTGCACACGGTTGTGCCGTGCACGTGTACACGCGACGTACCTACGTCATGCGCACACGCGCTTAAGACCGCCAATATTTGCTATGTGGCAAGTCGCCACAACATACATAACAAAAGTGGTTTGGATGTAATATCGTCTGTATAGAAGGATACACAGTTATTGGTAACCAACATTACATCATCTGGACATAACATAATTATACCACACTGACCTATATTTATGTCTTCATATAGATCTGTATTTAACAAGATTGCCACCCAGAGAATTAACTCGAGATCGCAGGTGGAAAAGGAAGCCTTTTGGCTTATCGAGACTCCAACCCTTTTTATCAACATGTATCCCGCCCTTCTAAAGTGTGTCGATTTTTATTTTTAAACATATTCACGCTACTAGCACCCACACAATCAGCAGATAATCTGTTCCATTCATTTACAGTCCTTTGTGAAAATGATAACTTTCTTATATCTAATCTACACTGCTCCTTTGCTAATGTAACGTCACGTTCTCTGGTCCTTCTATCTTTCTTAACTGAGAAAAAATATTTCTATCAATATTTTCATAACCATTCAATATTTTAACTTTTATCTGATCTCCTCTCAATCTCCTGGTCTCTAGTGTTGTTAAACCACATTCTTTTAGGCATATTTCGTAACTAAGATCCCTCAGTTTTGGTATCATTTTAGTCGGTATCCTCTGTATTCTTTCTAGCATATCTATGTCCTTCTTGCAGTATGGCCTTCACACTTGAATGCAATATTCTAAATGAAGCCTAACTATTGTTTTGTACAGCGGTATTATTAGTTCTTTTTCCTTATATGCTATATTTTGCCTAATTAATCCAAGGATTTTATTTCCCTTTGAAGCTGCAATTCCACACTGCTCTGAAACCTTCATATCAGCATTAATGGTTAACCGTAAGTTCTTTTCTTTTACAATAGTTATCAGTACAGTATCCCCCATTGTATATTGTACATCTTAATTCCCATGTCCTGTGTGGAGGCATTTACATTTCCCAAAATTGAACATGATATCTTCATAAAAACATAACATATTTGCTAAGCAATACCTCACTTTTAGAAACCCATGTTGAGATGGGTTTATCAAGTTACGTTTAACAAGAAAATCCACCATGTGATCTTTAATTAGTCTTTCTAATAATTTACAAATCACCGATGTTAAACTCACAGGTCTGTAGTTCTCCGACTTGTTTCTCGAAACTTTTAAAAATAACGTAAGGTAACCATGCACTAAAAGTAAAGTTCCCACAATGGTTTTTTGTTGATTTTGTATCTTCAGCCTATGGAGAATCAGAATACGAAGGGTGACAAGCTGTCACCCTTGGACGTTTTGCAGAAATGGCTGGTTTCTATGGCAACCCTATCTCACTTTTGGGCATAAATGAGAAACACGAATATATATGCATATATTAGCAACTATGACATATGGTATATTCACTAATGTGTCCATTTCTATGTTTTTTGATGTGATGAATCCATTGGACATGCTATATTGTTGATCTGTGGTCAAGGTCATATGTAAATGTCAAGGTCAAACCAAAAATATGTATGAAATATATGTACAAATACAACCTTTGTGAAAGTAAGGTGTAAAACTGGGGTCATCTGATAGGGTCTCAGAAATCATGTCGTTTTCACTGTTTCGAAAAATTGTCAGTCATTGGTTTTGTTATAATATACTTTTAATATAATTTTGCTGTGTGTACGTGCGTGCATGCGTGCGTGCGTGCGTGTGTGCGTGCATATGTGTGTTTTGTGTGTACGAACTCTGGCATAGTATGCTTTGTTTCATGACCTTGACCTTAGCTTAGATCATCAATATAGCGTGTCCAGCGGATTCACCCCATTGAAAAACATAGACATTGACACATTACTGAATATAACACCTGTCATAGTTGCTTATATATGCATATATTCGTGTTTCTCATTTATGCCCAAAAATGAGATAGGGTTGCCATAGAAACCAGCCATTTCTGCAAAACGCCCAAGGGTGACAGCTTGTCACCCTTCGGATTCTGATTCTCCATAGTTTGAAGATACAAAATCATGAAAAACTCATTGTGGGACTTTTAGTGCTTTTTCTCAATTTTACTCTTTAAGATATTCCAGCATTCTGTTGCAGTCTTATTCTTCAGTGTGTTATTCCAGTCTATCTTTGCTAAATATTTTCCTCATGTCCTTATATTTTCCATTGTGGAAATTTCTCCTGTAATTTCTCCTGCTTTTTACTATTCCTTTCTGATTTTACTTTGATAGTAAAATGTATCTGGTTGTGATCACTACTCCCCAGTGGCTCATATATATTGACATTGTCAACTAATTCATTCTGTGAGGACAAAACTATGTCATACACATTCTCACCCCTTGGTTCTAGCACGTGTTGAGAAAGGAAAAAAACTTGTGGTCCTCACTCCCTACACTCTGTAGAGATTTCCATTGTATATGACCATGGTTAAAATCCCCCATAATAATACAGTCCTGTTTGCTCATTTCCCTTTTATTCTCTTCTATGCTTATGTTTGGACTTCAATAAACTAACCCAACCATTAACGTTAAGTTTCCTGTAACTATGTTACACCAAACAGCTTTTTCGCAATCTGCTTCTACTTCTAATTTTATTTTATCGGCCTGGATAAATTCTTTAATGTATAAAATAACTCCACCTCCCCTTCTTCCTATTCTATCTTTCCTAAACATTACATAGCCTGTCAGTCCCAATTCGGCATCTGATATATCGGTGGTGGCCCATGATTCAGTTTTAACAATTATGTGAGGGTCAATATCTTCTATCATAAAATTTAGTTCACTTCTTTTGTTTACTATGCTCCTTGCATTTAAAAAAATGCATTTATATCCAGCTTCAGAAATGTTTTCCAGGCTGTTCTTTGCTGATTTAATTGTGCTATCTATATCTATGCCTTCAGTTTCAGGCTTCTTTGTGAATCCCCCTTGTATATCTAGTTTAAATGAATGCAACCTGTCCCACTGTCAACAGATCACAGCAGATTCTCTGAGATAACTGTTGCCCCTTTATCTGTATCCCCATTAATCTATGAATCCCACCCCCTCTTCTTCACACATCTGCTCAACTAGTGCGTTGATCGCCATCCTCTTGCAGTTTCTATGTGCTGGCCCCCTTCCTCTCATTACTGGCAACATTCCTGAGAGAATAATCTGTTCAACTCTTGTCTTCTTTAACTTCCTCACTGACGGTCTGTACTTCTGTACTATCCCAGTTATTCCCTCCCTGTCTGCATTATTTGTCCCTACGTGTACTAGTATAGACCCTCTCTTGCCATGCCCCAATACCTTCTCTACCCTTTCAGTCACATGTTCTATCCTAGCCCCCGGCAAACAAACAACGACGTCCTCCCCTTCGCTTAACGTCTTATCTGTGTTTCTCAGAATAGAGTCGCCCATGAACACTCTCTCTTTCCTCATTGCCCCCTCAAACACTGCCTCAGATTAGCTCCTTCTCCAGTTCGCATCTGTCTGGTTGTTGTCTTTTCCCCCTGTCATCTTCTCTCCTGTCACATTCTCTTCCGTTCCATTCTTTCCTGTCACTTTTTCTCTTTTCATCTTTCCTCCTGTCATCGTCCTTTTTATCAACTTCTCTTCTGTCACATTTACTCTCACTTCCTTTCATCCCATCTACTTTCCTCCCATCACATTTTCTTCCCTCCTCTCCCAACCCATTTCCCCTCCTACCTCCTTCTCTGTGGTCACTTTCTCCCCTGTCTTCTTCACATTTCTTGCCGTCGATTCTCCAATTTCTTCACCTCCAATCACCTTTCCTCCTCTCAGTCTTCTTCCCACTACTCTACTCCTTCACTCTCACAGTATTCCCAACTCTCTCCCTGTCATCTCTCTTCATTCCACCTGTCTCCTTGCTAATTCTCATCTCCATCCCCTTCACAATATTTGTCAACCTAACTACCTCCTTCAGCAGACATTCCATTAACAATAGTGAAACATGCATAGATGAGATGGGAATATTACATATTTAATATGCAAATTCATTTAAAGGCATATTGTTGGTGTTGTTAAAACAGGTGATGATATTGCTTGTTAGGTCTTTGTCACCCTGTGAGTAAGTGAAAACTAAAACATAGGTGCCAAGGTGTGAGGGGCTAAACATGAGCTTGAGTACCACTCTGTTCTCCGCCGTCGTTTTGACTCATAACATCAGAAGACTGGGGGTGCTGTTTAAAATTTGTTGCCACAACGTTCACCGCAATGCAATTTTTGAAGCATCGGCTAGGCTATCTGAAAACCTCCATTTGCACTCCACCCTTGAGACTCGCCAACTAAGCCCACCTTCAGGATCTCAAAAAAATCTACAATTGCACCAAAAAATATTGAGGGGCTGCTTTTATCTCCAACCCCCATCAACACAAATTACACCAGAAAATGCACAACCATTCCCTAAATATTGGGGGGCTAAACTTATCTCCAGCCCAAGCCTCATATATTTGGGCTCAGCCCCCCAAACCCACCCCGGCTCCAGCGCCTTAGATTAAGTAAGGTTCTGCAATCAAATTAAGGAATAGAATGTAGGTGACAACAACAGTAATGTTTTTTGCCATATGTGACTTTTTTACATTTTAATTTGTCTTCTGTAACGACATATGAAATGCACCTCCAGGTATATTCTTTAGTCATCAACGGATATTTTATAACGACAACATTATCTTGTATATTTCAAATAAGATTACATGCTTTCACAAAATTTAATTATACCCCTCTTCACAAATACTACAAAGTTATAAAATACAGCCAAACATTCAGCAGTCTCATTTTTAGAATATGACTAAGCAACACCATATCAAGTTTACAATACGACACTAGAGAATACTGTAACTATGCACTGAACTCAACATATTGAAATTGTGTTATGAAACTGGAATTTCACAGAAAATTCTAGTTGAACAGTTAACATGTTTGTTAAAACAAATCCGACATTTAGATGACAAAATATGTCACTGTTGTGGAGTTATCATAGCATAACCAAAGACTATAAAAAAACTCTAGAAATGTATTACGAAACAACTCAACTGATTTATTCCATTGTGCATTTGTAATGTATGCATAGTCTGAATAATATCAACAGTTGGTTTAATAAAATGTGCATATTTTGCTTAAACTGTCTAGACAACAAATTTTCTTGGATCATTACAGACATCTTGTAACTGACCAAAGTCAACTGTTTGGGCCTATATATACTAATAAAAAAAATTATTTCAGAAAATCAGCCTATATATATCCATATAAAATAAATAAAACCAGTATGCTTAAAAATATGAAATCCAGTGAATCTGCAACTTCAGTGTAGAATACAAGTCGCTAATTGCAATATTCTGCTTAATAATTTAGTTAGTTTCAATGTGCACATACATAATCTGTCATATATGACAATTACAGTGACCCGATCTCCACAACTAAAATATGATGAGCATCAAAATCCTATTGGAGCATCAATTAATTCTGCTTACCTGTGACCTCATGAAAGTCCACAATGATTTTACAAACATACATTTATTTCAAACATTACATCACCATTATTAATGTGCAAGTTACCTGATTCTGCAACGTGTACCAGGAACAACGGAGCGTAATGCATTGATGTCCACCAGGCTGTCTTTTTCTTTGAAGCAGTCAATGAGAATGAAGTCTTCACACAACTCCTGCAGCGGACAGTTGAAAACTGCCGCATGGTGACCAGATATTTGCTGTAAAAGAACAACATGATAACATTACGTACCGTACACATCTTACAGCTGAAAGATCATTAAGCCAATTCATTGTTCTTTCTTTCATCTTCTGGAACGAATAACTTAATTGATAGTTCATAAGTGGCTCTAGCTATGTGGTCGTCTTTATGGTTAGGTCAAAAACCAAGCAAACAAGTGATCGGTTTGATATTATATGATTATATGTCAGAGGATCCTACGCCTAAAGATGCAGCCCAGGATGGTTTCACTAAGTATTCATACTGGACACTTGATTAATTACATAACTGTTCTCCGCAATGCCATATGAGTTTTCTACGATTGTTCTAAGATATACACAACTACCCATTGATCAGTTGGAAATTATTTACGTAACTGGGAACAATAATAATTAGATTTTTGTAGACAGGGTAATATAATATTAGTGGGTGATTTTCAAAAACAATATATGTTATGGATCATTCCTCGTGCTGTAGATTCACCCATGAAAGTTTGGCACCCGAGTTGCAGTAACGGAGCAGCATAACAAATATAAATTGATAAGACACAGATGTATATACATGCAAATGATATAGCTTAGTAATATAATTAGATGCCTGAAGACTGACTCTCACAAAGATTTTGGCTGTATGCAGTCAACTGTGCCAAAGTATCACATGAATGAATCAAAATAGTTTTAGTGACCAGTGTGTTTGTTTTGAGCATGCCCAGCAAACTAGCAGAGGATGTAGATATTTAATCATGTGGCTTTGTTTGCAGATCTTACATATTTTGTTAACAATCTTACAGGTGTAAACAACTCTCGGTTGGCGCACACAATATAAATTATTTTGTTCAAGAAAAAACATACAACCCAACGGTTGTGTTTTGGCAAAGAAATCAGTAACAATTTCCTCAGAGAGGTTCAAAATGACCCAACATGACCAGACACAAACAGCAACGTACACTCCGATTTAGGTTTTTAGCTAGCCTTGTGTACACCTGCCAACTCTCCCGGAATTTCCAGGAGTCTTAGATTTTCGCTGAAAATCTCTAACAGCACCCTCCTGTCTTCGAGTCTTTGAGACAGCATGACACCACGGAGACGTGCTGAACTGCTGAAGTTCCATTGGAAAATTTCCAATAGCACACCCCCATCTTCCAATGTCAAGATCCAAGACAGTGCGATAAGACAGCACGACAAGGGAAGAGTGCTGTACTGCTGATGAATCTTCCGGAATCGAAAAAAAAGTTGGCAGGTATACTAGCGTTATATTCACAACCGGAATATCCGTGCCAGGTCAACATTTTTGTCTCTGAAATCTCAGGTTCTAACACTCTTGGCCTGTTTTAGTACATTGCCCGATCTCGCAGTGATTCATGTGACATGCTCTGGCTATACAGCGATTTACACAGCGCAGATAGGACACACGGTTTTGACGCGTCTTTTATAAGATTTGGATTTCGTTCGGCATAGGCAGATCCAGGGGGCTGGGGGCACGTGTCCCCCCTAGACCTTAGGAATTTGGCGTGCCCGCAGACCTTTTATAATGGGCCGACACGACTATTCCCTCCTAGACCGTTTGCCCCCGTTCAGGTTATAAACTGAAGTTACGGTTACGCTTACGTTACATTACGTCGTTAGTATTTCCAACAACACTCCCTCCCTCCCCCATCTTCCGATGGTTTGATGGTAACAGTGGAGCCAGGCAGGTGAAGAGCTGAAGATACGGCTGCGCAGCGACAAAAAAATTTCAAAAGCACCCCCCCACCCCCAATGGCACCAGTCCAACCGAGGCCGTGACAACGGTTGAAGTTACGGAATTGTGGCAGCGACCAAAGTTCTGCTACACCATTTTGGTTTGGCCGCCCATTGCAGGTTTCTGTGCCGCCCCCCCAGACTCCCTTTCTGGATCCACCACTACTCAGTGTAATTTGTTGCAGAAATTTGATAGCATATGTGTTAATTAAGATATTTAGCACGTATACATCTTGTGGAAGAATTTGATCATGTTTTGATTTAAATGGCAAACAAACGATTGGACGCACGATTATAGTCACAGGGTCGTTGTTTGACGCGCTTCAAAATGTGTCGATTCGAATGTCGCGAGATCTAGCATCTAATCGATGTGTATAACTTACGAGAATTGAGCTGATTTTCCAAAGCAATTACGTCACGTGAGTCAACATGTTTTTCATTAACGCTTATTTAATTAAGTTATTAACGTGTTTGTAAATTGTTCGCGGAACGCTGTTTTCGTAGCCGTAGCCGTAGGCCTACGGTTACGGAAACTGTATTTCATTAAAACCAACTTTTCTGACAATTTAGTTGCATAACATGGCACATATAATTGGTAGGGAGTTACAATATGGATAACTTTCACAAATGTTTCTTAAGATTTTCATGAAAACGGCGTGTTTATATTATTGACACGATCGTCGACAAGACCATGTGATGTTGTTGATGTTACTTTTATACTAGTCAAGTGCCTCGATCCACCAGTTACAGGCAATGTTACCCCAAATAGAAAGATCAGCTTGGCGATAATGTTACGAAAAAGACATTACGGTAACCACAACATACGTACACACTATTCAGTTAATGTAATAGAACGTTGCAAGGGAAACAACTTCGAATCAACTAAGTCTAAGGAACATAGCGTCTATCCCTTGCGCTTGGACTTGGCGGTAGCATCGATTGCCCTTGTTCGGCTAGGTGGCGCCACCATTTGCTGTGCGCCCAAAAGCCGTGTAGGAGCGACAAATGTTGGCAAGCGCGTCGTTATGTCCCGGCGTTATGTAGTCTCAATAATCAAAACTAGACAAGCCTGGCATCATTTCTCGGAAAACCGTGGGTGACAATGGCATATAGGCATCGGAACCAGTCCCTCCCATATATATTTTGGCTGGAAGTATGTTTACCACCACAGTGACAATATTTCAGCAATGGGCGCAGCTGGGGATGTCGCGCTTACATTTATCCGAGCGTTAAATTTTATCCGGGTGATGTTTATGTGCCTATGTAAGGCATAATATTTGGCACCAGTAGATCACATAGTGATAAATAACATCCAATAGTTAAATAGGTTTCGTTTGTTATCGTAACACGAACGTTATAGTTAGAGTACATAATTATAATTTGCCGTTTCAGATTTGTGAACAAATATAAGAGTAAGTCACGTGACGTGTGCGTGGAGAGGAAATTGTTTTAATACATAAATTTGTTATGTCTGTGGAAAGCAAACATTTTACAATTTATGTATATATATATAGACATTTGTGTAATTATATATATACATATAAACATACATAACGCCCGGAAAACTGAAAACGCGACAGTCGTAGCTGGTGCTAAATACATTCCCCTAGATACGCGCACGCGCAGAAACGTCACCCGGATATTATTTAATGCCCGGATAAATGTAAGCGCGACATATGTTTAGTGAGCCTCGACGGATGCAGTTGGACGTTTAATTTGTCAAGGGTCTTAAACTCAAGAGGTGCAATTGGAGTGTGTTGGTGAGGCTCGCCCCCCTCTTCCCCAATATTCACCACGTTCCGAAGCCTATGAATAGTCCACAGGTGAGCAACTGGTCAATTGTAACAGCTGCGCACCCGTACTGGCCGTAGCAAACAATTCTTTAGCATATTCTATACAATTTTGAGGATGATTTTAGAACAAATGGCATAGTTTTCATAAATGATAGCCGTAAATAAATTACACCCGCACCCATGCATGCACGCCGCAGGCATGCACTCACACGCACGCACACACACACGCACGCACACACACACACACACACACACACACACACACACACAAAGTCACACACGTGCACACATCCTAGCTGGTAGACGAAAGTATTTCCTGACAAGTAAAATGCTTATCAACCTGCCCAAAGCTGTAACAATTAAATCACGTTGTTGTTGCCTAGTTTTATAAAATCACAACTTACCTCTTCATTAGAACTGCGGCTGACAACTGCGGTAAATGTCAGCATCAGGCTCGTACAAGTCAAAATGGATAGCATCTTCATGAAGACTCTGAAAAGATAACGGTAAGATATACAGTAGAAATATGCATATGCACGTTCGCAAACTTATTTGAAGAATTGCAGTTATTCCCAACTGCTACGTGTGTATGGATAGCAAGGTACATCTATACGCGAGCGCGCGCGTGCGTGGATGCGTGCGTGCGTACGTAGGTGTGTGTCGTTTCCCCAATAAACTATTTTTCATTGTGTTTTGGATTTTCTTCATATTAATGAAGTGAATAAGTTACTATTAGGCCTTTGGCGCAAGTAATACGTCATGATTTACTTTTAATAATGTTTAAGTAAATGGAAACATTATTAGTTCGCGTTAATTTATCTTTTAAGCACGTATCGTTATGCATAGTTAATAATCTGTAAACAATTTGGAGGTATATACAGATATATCTTCTAAGTAATACAAATTTTCTTAGTTAATAAATGTTGGTTGGCTGTCCCTTTACCTATAAACAGCGAATGTAGTAATTGTTAACACGCAGTTCCCCGAATTACGTGTCTGGAACGTGGCGCGATGCTTTGCTGTTAAATGGTTTTGTACAGCGTCCATTATTGTTTAATTATTACAATCTTAACATAATTTTGTGTTTATTTTTCGCTGGCTAAACATTTAAATTGCGATGATTCGGGCATATTGAATTTAGTATGGCGAGCAGTAGACATACACCTTAATTCAACATGTTTATTTTAGTTTTAAGAACATTATATAATTAATATGAAAAACAAGATCAGACAACATCCTTTTAATCAATGATTCATCGGCCTTACGTGTACCAGCGAACTTACATGCACTTGCTGCTGTGGAGCAGCTGTCCTGCAACCGTCGTCCTGTTCCGGCTTCTTCAGCTGCGTGGAGACGAACAGTTGGAATGGTGTCTTATATGTGTGGCGCAGCCAACCACAACAAGCCGTGCGTAACTAGTGCGTAACTAGGCTGTAGTTGGTAACATGCGCTTCGACTTTGAACATTTTGGGAGATAGCCAGAGTCATTTTAACGGGAATCTAGATAATTACTTTACGTAAGCCTACTTGCCGAGATTTATTGGATTTATACGCTTGCTGTTGTGGTTTACATTCGGCGTTAGCGTTTTAGAACGATCTCACGGTCGTCGTAGGTTTGGCATGGTGCCGTCGATTGCGTCGTTCCCATATCTATAATACCACATTAGCTTGCCAATAGACAGTCCAGTCAGATACTACGATAACTACACATACACAGGTAAGCAACAGTAACAACAACATTGATGTGAACCGTAAATTACATCTACATACATAGACAACACTACCGGACGGAGAAGCCAATCTGGAATATTGTATTACAGACTGGTTGGTTGTGGCTGGTTTTCCACCTTTCTTGCTATCTTATAATTATTCAAACAACAGCAACAACACAAACTTGTAGGCAATGCGTTATTGATAGCAACAATGACAACTTGAAACATTTCAGTTGTAAAGTAAAATAGCAGGCCAGTTATCCATTATCTTGTTAGCAGGCAGAAACATTCACGCACCACGCGCATACACACACACACACAAACACACACACACACACACACACACACACACACACACACATTACACACACACACCAGATAAGTGCGAGTAATATACGCACATCACACTTCAAAACCCAAAACATGTATCATTACTAATATCACGCACGCACACATTACACCCAGTGACGCAATACACACTCAAAGACGCAATACTATGCACACACACACACACGCAATAATAATAATATTAATTTCACACACATTAATAATATTATTACTACTATATTACTAATATTAATACTACTACGCTGCATTACTGCAAACACATCTACACCGGTAAAACAGTTTACCTATTATTGATCTTGCGTATATGCGTACACACACACACACACACACACACACGCACGCACACGCACACACACACACATACATGCACACTCAAATACACATACTTACACCACAGTTTCGTGGGGAAAGTCTGGCATAAATATGGCAGGCTGTGATGACAACCTAGGAATGAACGTATCTGAGCTTCCGATGGTGTATCCATAATTATACGGTGCGTATTTAATATCAGGTCTGAAAGAGCCGCTGCCGGTGGAACATGGCTTTCCCACGTCTTGTCATCATCATGGCACTGTGGGTGACTTCCCGGTTTCAGCTGATATCATCGGAAACATGCACCACCAAGTTTGTATAATTTTGTATAATAGTTATATAATTTGTTTGTATAATTACTATTATAATAAATCCGCGGTGGAGATTTTAAAATGTGTGTGTTTGTGCGCGTACGTGCGTGCGTGTATGTGTGTTTATTTGTATGTTTATCTGTGTATGTTTATGTGTATGCTGACGACATGTACACGTGTGTATGTTTACGTGTGTTAACGACGTAGATTCGGGTGCAGAAGCATCCAACTTTTTACCCATAATAGTTGTGATTGTGGATGGTTTGGTTATGGGAGTGTGTGACTCACTGAAAATAATATGTCAAATTAGATTTACGTTTCGTGCACGAATGTGTGCTCTAGGGTATGCCACTGGGAGCCGTGGAACTCTTGGGGTTCGTGCAGCGTTACATGTGGCGGCGGTACACGTAGCAGGGACCGCGCGATCTGTTGCGACCGTGATTGGGATATTACAAAGTGCCTTTCAAAATGTGATTTGTCGAGATCCGATGGTTTTGACGGTTCTGTTTGCAACGATAACTGTGTTCATGGTTACTTCTTCAACGGCCAGTGCCAATGTGGTTCCAAATACTACGGAGACTGTTGCCAGTACAGTAAGTAATCAAAACCGAAGTGACAAGTAAATGTCTACAGTTATGTTGAGTAATACTAATAACACATCGCCAGGTTTTGTTTTACAAGTTAATCGTTCACAAATTTCACACAAGTTAACGAACATTATAATACCCTTTCAAATTGATGGATTATGTATTCTTTAACGTATGAAATGCGTGGCGTGCCTTAACGAGCATTGTGCACAGTATGCATAACCATAAAGCGTGGAATTTGTGCCATAGTTTGTATTTTGTATAGTGGCAACGTTTTCAGTATACATCACGATTATTTATGTTTCTGCCAAACGTCAGGCTATGTAATACATACATATGTGCGTGCGTGCGCGCGCGCGTGCGTGTATGGTCACCAGTCATTATCGTTGCATTAGTGTGCTAACAAAATAATGTGCCATGTTGTCAGTTCAACTTGTGTCCATGATTAAGTAAATATGTTCAGTTTATTGTGCGAATTTGGAAGTTTGTTATGACCAATTCAACCAAATTATGTATAAAATATGAGTGTATGTCGAAAATGTTTGCTTCTAATTAATTTTCACCATGTACTCTCCGCCATGATAGCCGTGAAATGTGGCCAGCCAACAGCACCGACAAACGGTTTCGTCTCGGGGTCTGTCTACGAGTATGGACACATGATCACCTACTCCTGTCGCGAGAAGTATAATTTGACGAACGGAGATATCGCCCAGACGTGTCTATCGTCATACAGCAGTGGCTACTGGAGCGGAACCAAGCCTACATGCGCGTGTAAGCAGGATATTGTCGCACCTAGCTGTCGACATTAAATGATGCCAGCAATAACCCGCAGGCCTCTAACGTGGTTTATTTACGGGGAAGTGCGTTTTTAGATCTCCAACTGCACATTGAGACTAACCGCCCCATTTGCACCCCGGCCTAGGCCTGATCTAGGAAATGTAGGGCTTGAGATAGGCAAACTATATAACTGGTTATTTTAATCTTGGCAAACTCCTTGTTCTGTATGAAACGGCTAAATAAAATGTATAGCCGTAAACATAGGTATGAAAAACAGGAAACACATAATTGTTAATATATATGTCGTGGTACTGTTGTAGTTGTGAAAACCTGCGAAAGCGATCCGTGCCAAAACGGAGCAACATGTGTCGACGGCATGGACCGCTATGACTGCAAATGCGGCCACGGTTGGTCAGGCACGGTCTGCGAAATACCAGCTAACCATCTCTTTGAACCTCTGGTAAGCGCTACATAAGCATTAAGACCAGAACCACAATGCTTAGAAGAGCTTTTACCCGCAGGCTATGAGACACTTGAACAGAGAGGTCTTCCTCGTGTCATAATTATGTCTTCTGCCAGTTCCGTTCTTATGTCGCCATGCTAATTTTACTTCTTGTTTAACTACGTGTATACATTGTTTAAAACTGTTTTACTGTTTCTTAGATACTGTTCAGGTGGTTGCAATGGTGCATTAGTGAAATATAATACATAGTACTTTCATGTCTGGAAACATGTGAACTTTTTTTAAAATGTGTTTGCAGTTGGCTTTGCTATTAACTTACACATGTGTTAGCTTAGTTGTCTCTTTTGTACTATGTGTGTGTGTGTGTGTGTGTGTGTGTGTGTGTGTGTGTGTGTGTGTGTGTGTGTGTGTGTGTGTGTGTGTGTGTGT